>JAQIXA010001788.1:0-21936 GCA_034699045.1 Nanhermannia cf. coronata Gr-Ori-00579
GCCAGCCATTCCCATTCTACCGGTGTTCATCGCACCACCCATTCCTCCTCCAGACATTGATCCTTCAAGATTTATTAGTTTCATTTCATGCATTTTTACCAACTAATCAATCCTGAAAATCTTAATTTACCCAAATTACTAGCAAGTCCGCCGCTCATTGCTTTAGCACCGCCAATGGCTGCTCCACCAGCGCCAGCTGCTCCAGACATTACACCCTGAGCCAAATTACCGCCAGCCATTCCCATTCTACCGGTGTTCATCGCACCACCCATTCCTCCTCCAGACATTGATCCTTCAAGATTTATTATATATCATTTTATATAGCTAGGTACATACATATTTTCTGTATAACTAAACTAAATTGTATATTTTACAAAATTTGGAGAAAATGCAAGAAATCCTTCTACTTTGGACTTTATTTTAAGCTCGGGAAAGTATTTTCGTTCATATATGGATAGCAAGTCTGCGAAGCTGACTTGTTTTATTTTAATTTATGTTTTTAAAATTTGGATTAATTGGACTAAAAAAATTCATTAAACAGATACCATTTGATTTATTATAAAATTGTCAGATAAATTTTTATATTAAAAGCATTTAATTAATTTTTAAATTTATATACCTCCATTATTTTCAGACTTTGAGGTTGAATAAGAGTAGCCAGAATTATGTCCATATCCACTACTCCATGATTTACTATAAGAACTTCCTTTTGATGTTTTTCCAAAACTTTGTGCTCCATTAATTCCAGTTCCCGCTTTAGAACCACTAACAGAAGCCATTTTTTGTCCAGATCCTGATGCAATTGCACCTCCTGCAGCATTTGAACCTATCAAATTGAAAGTCATTTTTCTTATATCCAATTTCTTTTTTGTGATATTCTTTACAATTGAATGATTTAAAAAATTGCATATGTAACTAATTTTTATCTTACTATGTATAATGTATAGCACAAATATTATCTTTAACCCATGTTCCTTTGAATTTGAAGAGTAGATACTACAAGTTGCTATTTTACATGTATGACTTTCTATAAGAAACTTTTCTCTACAGTAATTAACACTTTACGTTTTTATACCTACTTTAGAGAAGCTTTTTTGTACCTACCTATATAATAAAATTATTTTACCTCCAGTATTGGTCAATCCATTTGATGTTTTGCCCATAGTACTGACAGTATTAGTTCCAATACCTCCTATTGGTGACAAATTATTAACTGATCCGCCTGGTACTAGTACTGGTGTTGATACTAATGGTACTGGTCTGGCTGGTGTAGCAATTGCTGGTCTGACTGGAGAATTCACAATTGGTGCAGGTACCGGTATTGGTGCAACAGGACTAGCCATATACTTCGATTGAGGAACATTCAAAACTAATGTACCAAAATACTTATTAACAAAATATTTTTTTAAATAATTACTTATGTAATTATACCTACCTTTAGTTGAAGGATTTGGTCTAAACATCCCTCCATTTGGTGAATTTTGTCTAAATTAGATACTTTTAAATTTTATACCTTTCCAAAATTTACATTCTAATATAGAGAACATTATTATGAACATTTTTTTTAGATTTTTGTTTCCCCTATAACTAACTAACTTCATGCTGCTGTCGTGCCAAGTTTGGTTTAAATTTGCAAAGAATTTTTCGTAAATTTACCTTTCATTTCCAGTACAATGAGAACAATCTTGAGGAGGAACACAATTTCCTAGATCTGTGATTGAATGCAAATCTTTTGGGCACATATAGATAACTTGAAAGAAATCTGTTTTGCCCGGGATTTTGACACATTTCAAATAGTAGTTGTTGACCCTGTTTTAAATTTTCATATGTATTTAGAAATAACTTAAATAAATAAATGCTTTACCCCTGTACAAGGACTATCCCTTCCTCATAACAATGTGGTACTTGGATATGAACAGACCTTTGATGACTCGAAAGATTTGCAAAATCCTTAGTATGACTTTTTTTCTTTCTTACAAAAGATGGTGCTGCTCTGATGGATCGTTTCAGAATACTGAAATAGTTTTAAAGTAAAAATTTGGATCAATTTAATATATTGATACAAACTCACAAATTCATTTGGCATTTGTTTTAAGGTTTATTGGGAATATGTATATATGAATATTTTAAAGATTTTCTAATTTAAATTTTTTTATAATTACCTAATACGTTAATTCTTGATTCATAATTCATACTGTGCTGTACAATACCCTAGCTAAAATCCAAACTTCTTTATTCTTTATGCGGATATACCCTACTAAAAGTAAGTACCCTACTGCCTACTGTTAGCTCATGTTCAGATCAGATTTTTTTTGAAAACAAGGTTTTTATTGAAAAATTAGGGGATTTCGAATTTTTAATATTGAGATTCAAAATTAATAAAAGAAATCATTTTTGTTTCACTAAATATTCAAAATTCTTTATCTTGAAATTTCAATTTGGACTCATTTCATTTACATATTGGTTTTGACCAGGCCAAGAACAATTTTCGAAATTTGATTTTATAAACTAGATTATTTTGAATTAAGAACGGAACGGATTTGAAAATCCTGAATTTTTTTAATCTTTATTACGAGATACCCGTATCATGCAAATTTTTTTGGTCAACTTTCGATTTTTATACACCTTATTTAAAAAACTAAAATACCTATATGTATGTATATGTTATAGTTACCTATTTTAACTATATGTATCTCAAACAGCAATATGTATTCTGTATACATTATTTTATATAAGCATTAAATCCTATATATATATATATATATATATATAGATGGATTATTCATAATTCTCCCAATCCCAATTTAGGCTTTAAAATTAAAAGTTACCTATTTGCTACAAATTCCTAGAGTTAGATTTATTAGAGCAATGGTCTGACTCTAAATTTTGAAAAAGGTAACGATCAATTAATTTTTCGAGATTTTTTATTATGATTCGAAATTAAAAGAATTTGATTACCTTTATTTGGTTATAATTAAGCAAAAAATTGAGATCAAAAATTTCGAAAAATTTGATTCGAGAATTTGATTTGTATTCTAGTGTATATTTGTTTAAGACCTTTGGTTATTTTACTAAAAATATTGCTATTTGCTTTATTATAAAAAGAACTATGCATAAAAAGAATTTAGATCTCAACCATTATCAAAATATCATTTCATTAATTATGGGTCAATTTAATAATTGTATATACATATAAGTACTAATTCTAAGTACTACACTACTTATTACGGTATAGGTGATTTAAATTATGCTTTATAAGATAATTGTGTTAAAATCTTACGCATTTTTTTCGTGAAATTCGATAGCACTTTTCTCAACATTTAAATCGGTGTTTGCCTGTCCGAAAAAATAATACTAAAAATACAATTACACAAACTTGTATACATTTTCAAGCAAATTATATAATGAATTTTTAAATTAAAAAAATATTACGTTTAGAGTGCATATAGTTGTCACGAAAAAAATATTAAAAATAAATAAGCGTTTATACATGCTACTTTAAACAGTAATTTTCAAAAAATATTTCAGGCTTATTAGGCCTGTCGTATTTTTTAACAAGCTTTTCAAAATGTAATTATTATAAAATTTTTTAAAAATCTAAAAAAAAAGAGAAATTATATTCGATATTATTTAGCTTCAAAATATTTTGCAATTTTTGAACTGAAACTGAAAATTCTTTTAAAATACTTTTCAACTTTCACAAAATACTTAAAAAATGTTTTTCAATGAATAGTTAAAATTTTATGACTTGTTGATATTCTTACATTTTTAATGTCATTATCATATTTGTTTCTATAAAACATGCTTTAAGGCATTAATATTATGAGAAATTTTCAAATTTTCTATGAAAATTGCTAATTACATTACTGTCGGCATTATTTTTTGATGACAAACGTAAACTCGGACTCGGATTCGATGCAATTTTTCAGTAAAAATGAATAACTTTATAAAAATAATATATTTGATCTAAAACTAAAGCTGAGGTTGAGGTCAACCTTATGGCACATAATTGTCACTTTGACTGCTCTGTCTGTCTGAAGATTATTTACGATTAGGTACTCGAAAATATTGGCAGATTTTAACCAATCTTTAACACGACATAATTGGTCTAGTTGCGCCATTTTGATAAAAATTTCAGATGAAGTTGAACCCAACTCTTATAATGGATGCCTGCTGCAAACCCATTTATAAGATGCCCCCGGAACCGCAAAAATTTTATCACTAGGTAATGATAATAATCTACCCGAAGCTAAGCTCAAAGCCTGAAGCTTGTTCTTGTTTGCAGAATTAATTTAATAATCAACTAAAGTGTAGTTAATTAATTAAATCCTAGACTATTCATAATATCAGTAAAATATGACATAGTACATACATATATCCTTGGCAAAAAGGTCATTAGTTGAAAGAAACATATTTTTTGTCTCTTATACTCTTATACTCTTATATCCTAGTTTTTTGTAGGGTAGGGCACCAAGTACAATTCAGTATTTAGCTTTAGCTTGAGGGTATATCTGGGATCTCTCTGGGGTCTAGAGTCTAGGGTACCCTACTCTAAAAATTATTGAGTCTGAAACTGAAATACTCTATTCTCTATACATATGCATACTGTCTGGATCTGAATATTTAATATGTGGTACTAATCGATAGTTCCCTTGAAGCTTTATACGCCTATATATATGTATATGGAAACAAATTAGTTTAGTTTTAGTGGATTAGTTTTAGACAAAATTTGGTTTTTCAAAGCTGATAAAAGTAATAAGCTTAAATTACCCTTCACTTCACTTTTTATACTTCTTATCTTTAGCTAATAGAGCTAGGCCTATGCATGCTATAAGGAGGTACACTGAAAAAGCGCGAAGCAAAATAACCGAAATAAAAATAAAATAAAAAAATCGAACGAATATCGAAAACGAAAAGTCGAAAATCGAATCGAAAAAAAAACCGATTTTTTTGCAAAATTGTGTCATTTTGTAAAATTAAAATTAAATTGGTCGTTTTTATTGTAATTATAATAATTATAGAATAGATAATTTATTGAAAGAGACGAGAAAGTCTACGCAAAAGTAAGTAAGGTAGGTAAGGTATAAAATAAAATAAAATGTCAAAAATTGTCAATGAGAAGACACTTGACCTTTTTCTGGCTGATGATTTTGTGTGTCGTTTTGCACTCGTCCAGTTTGGCCCAGATGACAAGTATGACAATGTGACCTTGAGGAAGAACCTAACTGACATTATCCTGGTAAGTTGAAATCATTATTTTAAAATATTTATAATCTAAGGCTATTTATACATGTAAAATGCAATGTCAACTTTTGTAATTTAAAACCATTATCAAATATTATCATTATGAAAAATCGCTATGCTATGCTATGACATGACCTCTGACCTGACCTTGACCTATATATTTTATTATTTTTAGAGGGCTTCTGGACTCGTGACCCGTGTCATTTCTATCACTGGGAATGAAGAAACTAGTACTGGTTTGACAGTATCTGAAGCCTATCATGAACCTGATTTTGAATATTTATTTGCTGAAACTGATACACCAATGGGAAATCAAGTTGACATTCCGATACTCACCAGAAGTTATTCTCAAGACAATCCGGTCGACTTAAAATACTTGGCTTTATTTCATAAAGTGATGAGGAGAGATTTGTTTTCTTCTAGATTTATTTATGATTGTTTATTAAAGAAAAAATTGGTGAACTTGTCATCTTATCGGTAAGTTAGTGTTATTGCTTTTATTTAAAATAATTATAAAATAATTTATGATCTATCATAAAAATTGTAAATACTTGGCTTGATAGTAATGATGGTTTTTTTTATAATTTTAGTGTTTGTAAATCTTTATTCAAAAATTATGATGCTCAAGAATTATTTCTTCTAAATCCAAATGAGGGAAATGGCTGGGATTCACTTGTTTATAAATTACCATCAGAAGCAGCAGAAGAAGAAGAAGATTTAGAACCAACTGCAACATCACCACCTAAAAGATCAAAAAATGAAAAAATCAATCAAAATCTGTCAGCTGCCAAAAAAATTACAAAAAATTGTAACACGAATGATTTGCGTTTGTTATCAATAATTGAAGAAGTTCATATCGACGACTTGAATAAAGATAATGAGAAGGAGGAGCAAGTTAAAAAAGTCAGCTTACCAATTAAGAATAATATAAATGAACCTGATCTAGCTTCAAAATCATCGTCACCTCAGAAGTTGGTGGAACCTAAAAGATCATCACCTAGAAGAAAAGTTACATTTACATCACCAACTACAACAACAATTATATCAAAAGATGAAAGCAAATCACTTCGACATAAATCTATTCTACCCGGTAAAAAAACGTTATTAAACAGAAAAAGAAATATTGGAGGGCCTATTGTCAATGTTTCTCTTAATGAGTCTGAGACTTCAACATCTGATAATGAGTTGTCGGATTTAGATGCAAATTTTAGTGTAGATAAAGCTCCAGAAGAGACAGAGACTTCCCAGAAAAAGAAGAGGACTTTTAGACGTGATGAAACTTCTCCTCCACCTCCAGAGGTTCAACAAAATACCAGTAATCAACCTCCACCTCTTTCGCCAAGTAGAGATAATAATCAACCAAATGTGGATTATGTCATCGCAGGACCATCATCTAATAGGTAATTTATTTATATTTTAAACTTAATTTCTTTACTCATTTCATTACATTACTGAATACATAGTGAGATAATAGTCATTAGAGCCTAGTATAAATTATTATTTATTTATAAATTACTGCATAATTACAATTCAAAATAAATATGTATTCTGTATAGGACTGGAGGAAATGCAGGTCAAGTTCAACATCAACGTACAGGTCGAGGACCATACCAAGTATTCACTTATCAAGAGAGTCAAGCCCTGGTTGATTATATTTGCAAAAATAAATTTCATTTGGATGTTAGAGGGAATACACTTTGGAAAAAGATTGATAACTCAAAGAATGTAAGAGCAAATTATAATGCATTTTAATTTTATGGACATATTTTACTTTTTACTTTTCATCAGGATCCACTACCAAATCGAAGTTGGCAGAGTAAGAGAGGTATGCTATCCAATTTAAGATTATATTTATTACATACATTGTTTAATTTTAATTTATTGAAATTACAGAGAACTTTGTTAAAAAGGTAAATATTCTCATAATTATACGATTATCAAGATTCTTTTACCTGAATTTTTTACTATGCAAGCATTCTATCTAATGATATTGTTATTGATTTTATAGATTTTGAAAAATCTTCAAAATTACAGGATGAATGAGAGAGACCGAGACATTTTCAAAACTTTGCAAGTAAAGGAGAGGAACAGGTAAAATTATTCAATTCGTCCATATAACTGAAATTTAACTGTTCTCATCATTTGCAATACAATATCATTTAAGTTTTTTTAATCTTCGATATCCGATAATTTCACATAATGTGCCTGTGCCAATACTTATCAGTACCAATACTTATTATAATTATAACTCATAACTTTATTTTATTTTATACTGCATTAACATTAGCAGCATATTATTTGAATGTGAAAAATACGCTGTTAATAACTTTTAGTTTATATTTAATAGTGTAATAGTAGTAGTCTTCAACGAGTTTCGTAAAATTATCAGTAAAATACATTATTTAAAGTTTATAGTATGTACCTACATTTACATTTAATAAGCCCTTGTTGTAATACAATAATTTAATAAGTAGGTAGATATTTTTAAAAGTAAAATATATTTTTCTACTGATTTATCATAATCATAATTAATACCTAAGTTAATTAACGTTAACGACTGACTAATTAAAATAAAAATATTGTATTCTTATGTACCTACATTAATTTCTCTACTATAAACCTACTTTATTTACACAAATACGCTTAATTAAGATAATGAATTAATTTTTTAAAATTTGTTTACCGAAAATAATCCATTAACTACTCATAAATTTAATTAAAATTAGCTCCTCATTTGTGTATTTATTTGATATTTGTAATAAATTACATTTTCATTTTTCTTGAAACAAAAATATTTTAGTTCCTACTAAAAGTAAGTAGGTTCGCAGTGCAGTACGATTCCAATATTTTTAAAATTTAATATACCTAGGTACTTACAATATACATTTTATAATCTAGCTAAATGGACCTATAAGTACTATATAATTTGTATTGTTATGTTAATGTTATGACTTTCATTCATATCATGTTTAAAATTGAATATGGCTATTTATTTTGATATCGACTCATTGAATTTCAAGGTTTATTGTAGGATTTTAATGTTTATATTTTCTTTAAACAAATTATAAAATATAGAATACTTAGGTATTTAATTCAATCATAATGTGGCGAAAAAATTTGCTAATCTTTATAGCCATTATTTTATTCTGTTTAATTTCTGGATTTAATGTAAGTACCAAATTTTTTAGTTTTAAAATATATTTTAGTTACATAGCTATAGGTAATTGCAAGTAATTTGCTTAGTAATTTGAGATAATTTGTACTCATTTCTGAAAGCAGTTATATCCTATCTGTAATTGATTCTAGTTTGAGATTGATTTTACTTTGGTTTTAAATATTTTTTCTAAATTCTGGAGTGTTTATCAAACAAAAATTCTTAATAGGTTTTTGCTTTTTTTGCATTGGTTTTGCTAATTCTTAAAATAATTTTTGCCCCGAAATTTTAAAATTTCAATTTGAAAAGATGTATGAAAATGAAACCATTCAAAAAAATAAGTAGGTAGGCGGTAGGTTAGGTTAGGTACCCTACTATAATTAATAATATATCCTACCACTAATAGGATTTCAGATCAGATTTTGAATAATTTGATATAAATATAAAGCTTATGAAAGGGGTAGAGTAAAGTAATTACAATTACCTACCTAAATTAGCCTAAATTTAAAATTATTAACTTTTTTTAGTTTTATAATCATTATTGTCGTTCATAAACACAATTTCAGTGATGTTTGAGTTTGGAAAACATTCCATTTAGGAAAAATTCCTTTACATATAATCCAGCAGCTCTTAAAATTAAAAGACTCAAGTTTGACTTCTCAATTTCTCAAGTATCTGTAGTATCTTAATAAATATATAGTAAAATGAAGCCCAAAATCTAGTTTTCAGAAATGAATAATTGAAAAGATCATTCCAATCTATTTTCAGGGTGAAAGAGCAAAAAAAGAGAAAGAAGAAGAATCAGTACAAACACCATCTCCATTAGATTTTAGTATACAATTTGAGTTTGACTCCCGGAAGCCGAATAATCCTGTAAAAGTGATCGCAGGACCTTCCAAAAATCTGATAAAAAATCCAGTAAATGAAGCCGATGATGAGGAAAATGAGGATAGTCCTGAAAGTATTGGAATTGGTTCAGATGAAGAAAATGGCGACAAAGATGAAGAAACCCCAAAGAAAAAAGAAAAAGTATTAGTCAAAGGAAAGAATACCAAAAAACCTAAAAATGGAAAGCCGACAAGCGAAAAACCGCCGACAACTACTGAAATGCTCAAAACTGATAAACCATCGAATGAAACTTCATCAAATGTAACTGAAGCTGGAAATAACATGACTACCTCTGTCACAACGATTAAACCAAAAAAGACAAAAAAACCTAAAACCATGAAAACCACGAAAAAACCCGAAGGATCATCTGACGATGATGACGATGACAACGAGCCTAAAACGACCACAAAAAAGACAAAAAATAAAACGACCAAAAAGCCTAATTTGTCTGAAGAAAATGATGATGAGCCAAAATCGAAATCAAAACCAAAGAAAAAAGAGAAACCTACGGAAAGGCCGAGCGGTTTACTCGATAATATATTAGGTTTGGTCACAGGTTAATAAGAATCTTTAAAAATTTGAACATTTAGTTTAATCTTCTTACCGTTATTAGTTATACATATAAGATAATAAAAGTATCAGATTGTAAAAAAATACAAAAAAATTAGTTTTTTAATCCACCTAGGTATATGTTTATGCTTAAGTATATAATATAGCTTAAGTATAAAGTATAAGTTTACTTAAGTAAAGGTAATTTAGAGTAATTTAGTAGTATGTAAAAAGTAAGGTACCAAGTGTCAGAATGTACAGAAAGCTAGGGTAGTGAATAGAGACTTTTATTATTTGTTTATGATGTGAAAATTAACTACATATTTAATAAAAAGCAAATTTTACAATACATAAAACCATTGTTTTACAAAATATACTTTAATTACCTACCTACATACATACTCTGATTATGATTTTGTATAAAATATTATAACAATAAGTGAAGTTATTTTATATAGAACGATTTCGGTATGTAAAGCAAGTACGATACCTAGGTGTTTTTATTAACTATATACCTAGATCTAATAAATGGTTTCATAAAGATCTCATAAAATATCATTTCATTGGAATTTAAGATTATTTTCCAAATAGGAAAAACCTTCCAAATAGTCCAAATAGTCCTATAATAATTAAAACCGAATTCATATAGTAATAGCTGTAAATTGGGTTCTAGGATGTTGGTATTCTTATCGATTCGATGTTTGTGCATTTCTGATTCTGAATGATACTACTGGGACTCTCATGTCCTGTGCATGGCTCGATATTCCAAATGGATTCAAATAATCAACAAAAATTCTCGAATCGAAATCTATAAATTGTACAATTCTTGAAAGAAATTCGAATTTAAATTTAAATATGTAGGGTACCTAAATTATTTAGCAATTCCATAATCTACTAGCTGATCGAATCAAAAATTTCAAAATGCATTTTATACGATATTACATAGCATTTTATATTTAGGTATAATATTATTGGGACTAGGACTAAGGTTATACTGATACTATAATTATTCATATTCATAAAATAATATAAGGTAATAGCCTACTCTTTATTAGTAAACAATCGAATCGTAAATAAATTTTTAGTAAAGTATCTACTTAGGATTAGTTATCTCAAAAAGTAGGTACCTAAGTAAAGTTTCTGAAATGTTTTAGAATCAGTGTATCCTAATAAATTATTTTGTATGAATTAGATGTCAACATTTTAAAAATTTTTCATTACCATTATATCATTAATCATTACCATTCCTAAACATAGGGAATTTTTTATGATACATTAGGAATTTCGTAAAAATTTGTTACCATTACCATGTCATTAACATAATATATGGTAAAATAAAATGTTGATCTCTAATTGAATGTCATTATATGAGAGTAGACCATTATGTTTTTAGTAAGTAATGTACGATAATGTACCCTATCTAAAAATTAGGGAAGGTAGGGTACTTTTTAATTTAATAACATGAAATACCCAAAAACAGTAGGCTTATTTTAATTTTACAAGATAAGAAATGTACCATATACCCTATTTTAAATTGTTATTATGTAATTTTAAAAAATTGCAAGCACTTACCATAGACAACATAAAATATGCTAAATTAGTAAATACATCCAGCTAGTTTTTGACCTTGAAGTTACTTTTTAAAAGCAATTTTCAATTGTTTAAAATTCAAGGAATCATATTATAAAAAATTTCAATTTTTACTTTCTAAAATATAAGTTTAGAACTATCACAAAAACATGAAGTTATTCAAACTTTCATAAATATTATTGGCTAATCAAAATGATTTATTATTTTATAGAGCAAAGAGTATAAAATAGATATATGTCAACTAAAATATTTTTATGAATGAACAATCGTTAATTTCTTGAATTTAAAACTTGAATTTCTAGCTAGTAAACTTATAATTGCGAGCTAAAATAGTCTATATATATTTGACTGAAACTTGGAACGAGTTTTACATTTTTCGAAAAATAATATTGAATGAAAAATGCTCAAATTATTTTTGCTACTCTCAATCGTTTCATCAGGTAAGATTGTGATAGGTCAAGTCCCAAATTTTCGAAGTCAAATTTTTGTTTTATTATTTGTATTTTAGGATATGGTTTGAACTACCCTGATCATGTTGCAAATCAGATGGTCGCCTGGCAAAAGGAATTTTATTCAAGGGAATATGTTACCAATGAACTTGGGCTTAGATTGCCAAGTATGTCAGCATCTCTAGCCGTTGGTGATGAAGGTAAAAATTTTGAAATATTTTTAAAGAAATTTTGAAAAAAAATTCTAATTTCAAGGCCCAATTGTCCTGCATGATTCTAATCTGATGGACCATCTCGCACATTTTGATCGAGAAAGAATTCCAGAACGAGTTGTACATGGAAAAGGTACCAAAAATTTTCCAAAAATTATCCAAAATTTTTCAAAATTTGATATTTTCTTTAGGTGGTGGTGCTTTGGGATATTTTGAAGTCACCCATGATATCTCTAATATATCAAAAGCCTGCCTTTTCGATAAAGTAGGGAAAAGAACACCTTTATTTCTCAGGTTTTCGGTGTTTTTGGGAGAATATGGATCTCATGATACAGGTAAAGATCTCACAATCAGTACTACAGGAATGTTTGCTTTAAAAAATTTGAAATTTTTATCAAGTACGAGACCCTCGAGGAGTAGCAGTCAAGTTTTATACAGGTAGATACTTATAAAAAGTTTAAAAACATATAAGAGTATTCGGTTTTCAGGCCTTTACTATGTTAAATCCATATAAAGGCCAGATTATTTAACCCGAAAGATATCCTTTATAAATTTTATCATTTTACTTTTTTATATCCATTCAGAATGCGGAATTTGGGATCTTGTTGCAAACTCGATTCCAATATTTTATGTCAGAGATCCTATTCTATTTCCAAGTTTGGTTCACAGGTATACATACAATATCCTTTAAATTATCTAAATTTTTCAAGTATCCACTATTTACTTCAATATTTCTATTTTTTTAATTAGTCATAAGAGAAATCCAAACACTCATGTACGTGATGCAAATGCCTTCTGGGATTTCGCCACAATGAGGTACTTACTTAATTCGTTATAATTATAGTAAATTGTTAAATTATTCAAATTACTAAATTTTAAATCATTTTAAAATATAGACCTGAATCAACCCATATGCTTGCAATGTATTTTTCGGATCGTGGAATACCAGAGGGTTGTAGACACATGCACGGGTAAGTCACACATGCTTTATTTTCTATCATAGATAATATATTAGGAATGCAATTATATTTTGATCAACTTTTATTAAAAATTAAGAATTTTTACAAGTAGGTACTTTTTGAAATTTATTTCAGATATGGAGCTCATGCATTTAAATTTGTGAATCATAAAGGAGAAGGTCACTATGTTAAAATCCATCTCAAGACAAATCAAGGAATTATCAATTTAGATCGAAAAAACGCAACTCATATCGCACGTTTTAGCCCTGATTTCGCTATAAAAGATCTCCTAAATGCAATCCTAGCTGGAGATTTCCCCTCATGGAATGTGTCAATCCAAGTCATGACCTTTGAACAAGCTCGAACATACAAATATAATCCATTTGACTCAACCAAAGTGTGGCTTCATTGTGATTTCCCAATGATTCCAGTGGGTAGAGTTGTCCTTGACTATGTACCCAAGAATTTCTTTGTTGAACAAGAACTAGTTGGATTTTCTCCATCAAATATGATTCCAGGAATTGAACCATCACCTGATAAAATGCTCCAAGCTCGAATGTTTGCCTACAAGGATGCTCAGAGATATCGACTTGGAACGAATTTTGAACAATTTAATATGAATAGAAATCGGAATTTTAAAGATACAAAATTAAGACATTATAATAGAGATGGAGCTGGAAATCAAAATACTTATCATGATGGAAAACCAACTTATTTTCCTAATTCGTTCGATAGAACTTCAATCGATAATGAGGCGGCTCAAAGTGTTTATCCGGCTTGTGGTGATGTAATTAGAAAAGATACAGGTACAAAATATAAATTTTAAAAAATTAGCGATTCTAGTAATCCGAGGTTATGTAGGTTTGAAAGTTATGTAGGGTATTTGAAATTTTATTAGAAATTCCTTTGAAAGCCTCCAAATATATAATGGTGGCAAAATCCAGTAAGTCGTTTTTTAAATTAATTTTTCATGTTTTTTGACCGATTAGGTGACGAGGATAATTACTCACAAGCTGATTTGTTCTGGAAACGAGCTTTGAAAGCTGATGAAAGACAACGGTAATATTCTAAATTTGTACGAGTATATTTGATAGTGTAGTGATATTCTTATCTAAAATTAATTCGATTCTCAAATGAGCAAAAACTTAAATTTGAGAATTGGAATTTTAAATAATAAACTTGTAAAATATGCAAAAAATTAATATTTGTATAAATTTCAGAATGTGTGAAAATATCGCCGCTCATGCGAAATTTGCGAGTGAGAAACTCCGTAAGAAAGTTGTGGCTCAGTTTATGAAGGTTAATAAAGAGTTTGGAAACTGTGTTAAATGCGAATTGGACAAGGCTGTAAATAATCCTGATTATTAGTCAATAAAAAATTTCCAAAATTTCAATTATCTAAATAAATTTTATACCAAAATCTAAAGGAACATTCAAATCATCTGCAAAATTCGAATTACTCATATATATTAAGATGCTTAATTTTGTCGCAAATTTTTATCAATATATTTATATAAACATTTTCTAAACTAAATACATTTTATTTTATAGAAAATTTTTCAAAATGTTTTAAATAGCTAAAGAAGGCTAGATTTTTTATAGAGATTTGTTTACAAGATTTACAATAGTACTATCTATAATCTATACTATAAATAACTATTTTAAAAATATTTTATTTTAATTGTAACCTCCAATAAATAATAGTAAATTATTGTAAATAAAAATTTCAATTGTTTTTGAATGCATTTATACATATGTATAGGTACTAGACAATTTCAAACTTTCTAAAAATTACTTTCTACTTTTTCTGCATTTTTATTTGGGCTTTTGGAAAAATTTATCAAGTTACATTTTTCCATAAGGCACAAGATGCTGATTAAAATTTTTGCATTATTTTTGCTAGCTAGATTGGGTAAGATTTAAAGATTATGTAAAATTAATATTAAAATATTATCATATAATTTTAACACAATTGATGATTCAGGTTCTGGTTTAAATTACCCTGATCATGTTGCAAATCAGATGGTCGCCTGGCAAAAGGAATTTTATTCAAGGGAATATGTTACTAATGAACTTGGGCTTAGATTGCCAAGTATGACGGCATCTCTAGCTGTTGGTGATGAAGGTAAGAATTTTGAAAATTTTTGATAAATTTTGATTCTGATTTTAATTCTGATCTCAAGGTCCACTTGTCCTACATGATTCTAATCTGATCGACCATCTCGCACATTTTGATCGAGAAAGAATTCCAGAACGAGTTGTACATGGAAAAGGTACAAAAATTTTCCGAAATTTTCCAAAAATTATCCAATAATTTTGGTATTTTCTTTAGGTGGTGGTGCTTTGGGATATTTTGAAGTCACCCATGATATCTCTAATATATCAAAAGCCTGCCTTTTCGATAAAGTCGGGAAAAGAACACCTTTATTTCTCAGATTTTCAGTGTTTTTGGGAGAATATGGATCTCATGATACAGGTAAGGATCTTCATTAACTATATATCAGTGTACTGATATTGAAAAATTTTGCATTTTTTATAAAGTTCGGGACCCTCGAGGTGTAGCCATCAAGTTTTACACAGGTACTCTATCATAATTTTTAAAATTCTATTTTTTTATGAATATTTACAATCATTATATTAATCATATACAGAACAAGGAATTTGGGATCTCGTTGCAAATTCACTACCTATATTTTATGTCAGAGATCCTATTCTATTTCCAAGTTTGGTTCGCAGGTATAGATTTTTTAAATTTTTGTTAAAATTTCCAATTTTAAATTAGATAATACCTAAGCAGATAATTTGTAATTTCAGCCACAAGAGAAACCCAGTCACTCATTTACGAGATGTAAATGCTTTCTGGGATTTTGCTACCCTGAGGTTTGTTAAAATTTCTGAAAAAATAGCCTTAAATAAATTGAAATTTTAGACCTGAAACGACGCACATGTTGTCAATGTATTTTGGAGATCGTGGAATTCCAGAAGGCTGTAGGCATATGCACGGGTAAGTTATACATACACATATATTATGTATTAAAAAATCTGACTTTAAATGGTTTAAATATGAACTGGTCAGTAAAAAATATTTGATTTGAAACCTTAGATATGGCGGCCATGCATTCAAATTTGTAAACCATAAAGGTCAAGGTCACTATGTTAAAATCCATCTCAAGACAAATCAAGGGATTATCAATTTAGAGCGAAAGAATGCGACCTACATTGCACGTTTTAGTCCAGATTTCGCTCTAAAAGATCTCTTTCTCGCCATATTAGCCGGTGATTTCCCTTCATGGAATGTGTCAATCCAAGTAATGACCTTTGAACAGGCCAAAACTTGTAAATATAATCCATTTGACACAACCAAAGTTTGGCCTCAAGGAGATTTCCCACTTGTCCCCGTTGGAAAACTTGTTTTAAATTACATTCCCAAGAATTTCTTTGTTGAACAAGAACTTGTAGCATTTTCTCCAGCAAATATGATTCCAGGAATTGAACCATCACCTGATAAAATGCTACAAGGGCGAATTTTTGCCTACAAGGATGCTCAAAGATATCGACTAGGAACAAATTTTGAACAATTTTCTATAAATCGAAATCCAAATGTGAAGGACTCGAAATTAAGACATTATAATCGAGACGGAGCTGGAAATCAAAATACTTATCATGATGGAAAACCAACTTATTTCCCTAATTCATTCGATAGAACTTCAATTGATCCTGAATCGGCTCAGAGTGTTTATTCGGCTTGTGGTGATGTAATTAGAAAAGATACTGGTAAAATGACTTAAAGTTTATAAGTATCCGTAGTTAAAAATTTGAATTAAAGATATTTTATGAAAATTTTATATTTTTATAGGTGATGAGGACAATTACTCTCAAGCTGATGCATTCTGGACAAGAGTATTAAAACCAGATGCTAGACAAAGGTATAATCGTTTTTGTATAGAGTTTAATATTCTGAATTTGGAGAATTAATTAAGATTGTCAGACTCACGATCATTCAGAGTCGAAAGCCTTTTTTTGTCGAATCAATTTTTCAAAACACATGTAATAATAAGCCTTTTCAGAATTTGAAACCTGCCAAATAACGAAAATTCAAATGTTCAAATTCTACAATTCTTATGAAATTTTGACCGTAATAAGGCAGGACAATATAATTATGAGTAATAAGTAAATAACAATAACTCAGAGAAATGATTTTCTGTTTTGAACTTGAACTCTCTAATAAAAGATTTAATTTCATTTTTGTCACATCTATGCAAGTATACTAATAGTAAGTATTATGTAAGGGGTACAGGAAAGTCTGTTCACTTTTTGGTAACATGTTAATTTATCTTGAAATTCAAATTTCAGATTATGTGAAAATATCGCAGCTCATGCAAGAACAGCGAGTGAAAAAATCCGCAAAAGGATCGTGGCTATGTTTATGAAAGTTAACAAAGATTATGGAAATTGCGTCAAATGTGAGCTAGAAAAGGCTGTCAATAATCCAGATTATTAGTTAAAATCCTAATTACATAATACCTTACTAATTAATTAGCCATAACAAAATCTATAATATGTAATCTAGAAGCTATAGTATATAAAAAACTGTTTGAAATTGGAATAAACTATTGAAAATATGCACATATACAGATATGTATATAAAATTTCTTTATCATAAGCATAATTAGTATTAGTATTAGTACTCGTAATTTGAGAATGAACATGTCTTGATATTTTGAAGTACAATGAACTCAAAATGTGTAAATAGTAAAACAAAATAAATATATTCAATTTATTTACCAATAAACGAAATAAAACCTCATTTTTAATATCCGCGTATTTTCTAAACAAACCCTCTTTGAGGGTTTCATATCAATAGTTGGTGTTTTTAAATATTTATATTACGAAAGTAGGCACATAATATTAAACATTATTGCCTACATTCATCATTCAACAAAGTGATATACCTAGCTATAAATAATCTAGAAGAAATTTTAGGATCATAGTTCTATCTCTAATCCTAAGTTCTAGCTCTGTGTTGTGGTTTCCAATTTTGAATTTATGAGAATTTCTCTAAATAACCCTAACCCTAACCCTAGATATTATATGTAGTACTTTTTCGGATATTATGCAAAAATAAGTACCTACAAGAGTTATATAAATACGTACTTAAATTAGGTAGGTAGAGAGTAGAGACTAGTCTAAAATTTAAAAATGCTTTTGGCAGGATAGTACCCGATAATTATTTGATTAGCTTATGCTATCGACTATCAGTATAAACTACGCTTTACATTAACTATTAAAATCGTAAAGACTTTCCTAAGATAAGTAGGTAATTGAGATTTTTAAATTATACATTATATATACCTACTACGAGTATGTACTAATAATTCAAATGAGTTAGTATGGCTGGCTAAAATAAATATAACGCCTTAATAAAGAACAGATACATAAAATCAAAAGTAAACATGTGACTTTTGAATAATAATTTTGAAGAAAAAGCATATCTATATTTTATATATAATTTTTTGAACAGAATTTTAAACAGAATCTCAATGTACAAAATATATCAATATATATACACCAAGTAAATAATATGAATATTATTGCATTGCCAATAAACAGAAATAGAAAGTAAGTAAATGGAACTGTTTACAATTATTTTACTTACAAGTAGGTAGATGTAGATATGATGTGAAAAAATAAAAAAATTAATTTCATGATCTCCAGTTATCAGAATTGCTGTAAGATCGAGGACTATTACTGTAACGACCACCATGGCCATAAGAAGGTGAAGAGTTCGAAGGGCCAGATTGTTGAGAATAAGATGAACGTCTATCAGTAGGGCATATACCTCGGTTGAACAAATCCTTGAAACCCCCATTGTTTGAATCCCCCTGCACTTCATTTAATTATTAGAATTAGATGTAGTAATTGAATAATATAAACATTAGTGCAAAAAGCAGTAGATATAGATATTGGGAAGACAGTAGTAAATAAGTTTAAATAGAAATTTTAAACATGAAGGAGAGTGAGAAGCAAATAGAATAAGACTTGTATGTAAAGTTTTAAATTACAAACCTCCTCTCGTGGAAGTTCCTCTTGGGTCACCTCTCACTGGAGAACCAGTCTCATAAGGATTTCTATAACCCTCGTAACCTGTATAACCATCACAAATATATTAATTATCACCAGTATAATCAATAATTAATAAAATGGTTTTACCATAATAACTGTCATATCCACTGCTCGCATATACTGGGGCTGGTGAGTAATTTCCATAACTTGTTCCATAACTAGCTCCATATCCTGAATCTAATATAATAATATGAAAAATTATGTAAAAACTATATCATTTTAGCCCGATATTATATTTTACCTTGTCCATGTCCTTGACCATAGCCGTAACCATATCCACTGTTATAATAATCAACAGTGCCTCTACCTCGTCCGCCGCCTCTACCACGCATCACGTCGCCTCTCCCCCCTGCATGCCCAGCAGTAATCAGCTGTCCATCCCTATTCTGAGCTTGAGCTTGTTGAGCCTTTTTAACGTCAATCTGCAATTGCAAAAAAATAGCATTATTAATAAAGAATTATTTATTATTAGTTATTTGTACATATTGTTAATTTAAATCTTACCTCTCTGCCATTAATTGTTTGCTTTGGACTTTTTAATAAATCCCAAACAACTTGATCATTCTCAAAAGTAATAAAACAGAAGTTTTTCCTTCTATTATTTATTTTATCCATCGGAAACTGCAAATCAGTTATCTATAAAGATATAAAAAAATTTAGTTAAAGATAACACTTGACATTAATGCTCAGTTTTAATAAATTTAACAAGTCCAAAATTAAAAATATTTAGTAAGTTTATTAAATAGTGAAATTGGACACTTACGCTTCCAAATTGAGCAAAATAATTCTTCACATCGGCATTGCTGATATCGTCTGTAAGCCCACCAACAAATATTTTTCCAAATCTAGGTTTGGCTTTCTTTGGATCAATCCTTTTACCTTGAAGTATATGATCTCCAGCAGCGATTATCTATTAGTATAAAATAAACAATTATAAAGAGAAAAATAATCTAAACCTTTCACTAACTGTCATAATATGGATACTTATTTAAGACATTCATTATTCAAGTACTATTTATTTAAACTTACTTTATCCACTGATGGTGCTTCATTAAATACGACAAAAGCAAAACCACGAGATCTCCCAGTTATAAGATCCATTTTAAGGGAGAGACTTTCAATTCCTCCATATTTAGAAAAGTATTCTTTCAAATCATCTAGGTAAAAAACAAAAACAAGTACAAAATATTAATAGGATATCAATAAAGTGATCGTGATCATTGACTATACTACTTACAACAAGTATAATACTAAGGACTCCTTAGTAAGGAGTAGTAGATAGGATAAACTTCATATTCATAGGACTAAATACTATAACAGTATACAATTGCTTTGCTAATATGCACAGTGATGTCCTGGTCCTATTTATTTTATTATTATTGTAAAGGATCTTTCACTTTTTTTTCTCATTTAAAATTCAAGATCGACAAAGTGGTTTAGAGTTTAGAAATAGTTAAATCATTGTAATTTTGTTATATAAAGTTGATAAAAATAATATGAGTGTAACATAATGAATATTTTTAATTTATTAAAGAATAGGTTTAACTCACTTTCAGTGGTATCCCAGCTTAATGCTCCAACAAAGAGTTTTCTATTTAAAAGAAATAGGAATTGTTTATTAGTTAAGAATTAAAATTAAGTTAAGTTAAGAATATTATATTTTTTGACATGACATGACATGACATGACATGACATGACTCGACTGATTTGAGGATGAAAGAACAAGACGAATTAAATTCGTCTTATCGAGAGGTTGACTAGGTTGAGGTTGCTAAATAATATGTAGGTTCGCCCTAAACTCTTTTGTGTAAGCTACAAAGACAAGGGTCATTTTTATTAATGAACTACTCTACCTATATATAAATAGTTTGATGAAGATGCCTTAAAATAAGTACTTTTCTACATTATTGTCATCAATATAATTGTACATTTATCTTAAACTTAAATGTCTGATTAATATTTAAAAAATAATAAATTGACATTGAAATAATTACCTGTCGTCATTTTTTCCATATATATCAGCACTTCCGGTATCATCACCACCACCTCCAACATAACCATCGCCATCCCCCATCAAACCAGAATTGTCATGTTGATCAATATGGTGTCCATCACCTGCTCCTCTTTCATAAGATGGTGAAGATTGGCCTCGAGGGGTCAATATACATAGGTCAGCATGGTCAACATTCTGCTTTATCTCCTTATGTTCCTGGTCAAAGTCACCATGATTTCCAGCTCCACCAGCTGACATTGCTTGTCCAGCTAAAAGCTAACAATAAAATTAAAATTAGTTAGATACCTTTTACCTCAATTAATTAAAGTTAATGTCGTTAGATACGACTTACGACTTACCTAATTTACAAATTTACAATTACTTGTGACCTCTGACCTTACTGGCTGCTCAGCAAATATTAATAAACCAGCAAAAACAAAAATAAGAAATCAAGATAAAAAATCTAGACCGGAAGAAGTCTAATAATAAGCCGTAATAAAAGCCAAAAACAAAAACTGAAATGAGCAGACAGTAGACAGACAGTAGATAGACAGACCGAAATCAGAAAAAATTTCGATTTCGAAAGAGCTTAAGGCCCTTCCTACACATGCGCGCAAAGTCTAAATTCTGTCACGTATCAAATGTGACTCAAACTCAAATGTCCTATTTACTTCCACAAATGAGGACCATATATCTCTTTAAGGCTTACCGCTCACAGGATTTAAAAATATGACCATCCCATGTTAATCAAATGGATCAGGTTTTCCGAGTACGG
>JAQIXA010001789.1:0-21928 GCA_034699045.1 Nanhermannia cf. coronata Gr-Ori-00579
TGCTTTAATTAAACTCGCACTCATGCTTGAGATTGAAAAAATGTTGTCAAAATTTCTAAAAATTTGACTAAAAAAGTGATTATCAAAAATATCACTAACAGTATTACTATTATAATTAGAGCTACCAGAATAACTAAGATTACGCCTATTTCCAGAATTATGAGTTTTATAACTCTTTTAAGCAGTCTCTTTATCTGCTTATGCCTGTTATACCCTATTTTCAGGATAATACTTAAATTGTATGCTACTAAAAATTAACTATTAGCTTGTAGCTTATAGTTCATGAAATCTATCTATTGAAATCTATATTGAAAATATAACAAAGGTTTCTTTTGCTTTTACAATGCTACAGTTATGTGCTTCTTCTAACATTAATCCGCAACCAATAGGTTGGGAGAGGACTTAAATATTTTTGGGTAAAAAATGTAAAAATGATACACTTATCCTTTTACCGCGTCGCCTCTGTCAGAAGCTGTCTCGGAACGCTGTCGGCTCCGTCACCACCGCCACCACCACCTCAACAATAACGACGAAAGGAATTTTGTAAATTCTCTGGTTCGCCGGAGTCGGAAAAACCCTTTACAAGAGATCTTGCAATATCACTTGCTCACTGTGTTATACAAATATCAGTAATAAAATCTCTATCTATAAGTGTAAATATCAACGTCAAAAAGAAAGTAGCAATATAATATAAATTAGATTATTTTATTATATCGTAGGTAGGTACACTATTACGTGCATAGTAGTACTAGCAGTAGTAGAGCTAGAGAAAAGTTGGATATTAGTAATATTAGTAGTACAGATAGTAGTAGTAGGTACACATATCCAAAAGGTAAATAAGGTGGTAAAGAGAAGTGGTTTTGCAAATACATAATATACCTAGCAAATATATTATAGCCAGAGGAAAAGGAAAAGAGAAGTAAAGTGCAGATTCTACTATGTAACCTAGTATGTAGTAAATAGAATATAAGTAATAATAATATGTACCTAGTATCTAATATAATATAGTGACCTAGTTAGTCTACTATTTAAAGGGGAACCTCAATGTATCTATTCATTCGTTATCAAACCCTACACTCTACTCTATCAAATAAATCTCTATCTATACTTTAAACATTTACCATATTCTTTTGACTAAATCATTTTAAAGTAGAAGTAAACACTCGAAGGAAAGAACTTTATTAAGGAGTAATTAACCGAACATTTAGTTCTTCAACTAAATTAAGGCCATTTTTATCTTGGTACATTGCTAAATTTTCTGAAAAATAAATCAAAATTTTGATAAATTTTGGGCTAGTAATTTCTATTTATTATTGTGAAAAATCAAAATCATCTTCAAACTTATTACAATCAGAGATTTTTGAATTTTATCAATTGTAATTTTAAACGACTTTTAAATGTATCTAATAAATAGTATCTTCTATATGAATTTTTTCAGTTAGAAGTCGAATCAAACAATCAAAATAAGAACTAAAAAGTGTAGAAAATATTGACTTTTCGAATGTTCAAGATACTTTTATAGTAATTAAACCCTTAAAATTCCAAAGTCCCAGCTCCAAAATCATAAATTTTAGTCTACAATTAAGTTGAAATTTTGATATTTCACGAGATACTTTTTCAAAATTATCAGATATTTGCGAAATTTTATTAAATTTTCAAGCTTTAAATATGCAAGATAATATGACAGAGATTAGGTATTTTTGATAATTTTAGATTTCGATGAGGAAACCCGGAGTACTTTTGTATAAAAAACTGTAAAAGGGCAAAGTATTCAAAGGGTTCGAGGATCCTTGGTCTTTGGTCTATGGTATTTACTTACTATTAATAATATTTTCTCTCTCGTTGTGTATCTGTACCTTCAAAAAAGAGTTATTTAGGTCTTATCCTTAGATTTTTTTACAGTTTACAGTAGTACTATTGGTAGTTAGTACTATATGTAATGTAAGGGATTCTGAATCTTTTTTTCTCATCTCTCGTGAGTGGTGAGAAAGAATAAAATATTATATTTAGTGTTGCAACTCGTTCCTTACAAAATAAATGGTGAATAATAGAGTTTTTTTTCGAAGGTTTTGAAGCTCAAATGTATACCTTATACCTATTTATATGATCTCAGGTATAGACTATATATGTATGTATATGTGTATATGTATGTTGATATGAGATTTTAAAATAGTAATAGAGAGAAATAAAAAGGGGTCGAAGGTTAAGAATAAGACCCAGAGGGGAATAGGCACAACTGATTCTCAAAACTGAGAGAGAAGATTATATATGTAGGTATAATAGAAATTGAATAATTCTATATGAAGCCCTGGGACAAGAGCAAAAAATTACTATATTTATAAATTTACTATATTTGTAATAAGTAGTATGTTTTACTTCATCGGATCTTCACAAGTAAACTCACGAAAATTACAATAAAATCCTACAAATCTACAAGATACATTCAAAAATACTCTTCTACAGATCAATACTCCTTCTAACTGCACTTTTTGTCTTATTTTTAAATAAATTTCAGGAAAATTTTTTCTTAAAAAATTGCCGTTTTGGACATTTTAGAGCTTAAATTTCTAAAAAATTACTCTTAAGATTAGATGTACCATTGATGAATCTTCTTGAAATTAAATTTAAATTAGCGATCCTATTGAGATACCATATTTTTCCAAAAAAATTCTAAAATTTCAAAAAAGATGCGAAAATGTAAGCATATTCTGTGTCTGTATAGCTCATTTAGAAGGCTCGTTATTTTCTGGAATTGAAATTTCGTAAGTCAGAAGTCAGGGCCTTAAAAAATCAAAATTTTTGATCATGATAATTATTTCACTATTTATTTTAGAACTTAAAAATGTTCATAAATTGAAGCTAAAGACAATAATCTATTTAGGAAGTTAAATCCTGATTTTGTGAATCTGTAAATTAATCGGATTTCATATCTGCTCGAAACCCGCGTTTGATAATCATAATCATTCAAAACACAGTGTAGGTACTCGTATATAAGAGTCAAACTGGGATTCAAAATTTCGAAATATTTTTGGTAATTTTGCGAATGTTTACTTGAACAGTACGTATAAGTATTTACCTCCTAGGTATAGGTATTTGAAGTTTTTGAGTTTTGGAAGCTGTAGGACTTGTGATAAGTATACTTATACTAGTAGAAGTAGTACCTTACTAATAAGTATGTATGTATGTAATATATTATAGGTATTATATAAGTTGTAAGTAAAAGGAATTTCATTGTATTATACACACCTGCCTATTTTTTTCTCCATTTCTTCTCTACCTATGAACCTCTAACCCAAAGCCAAAAATTCATCAAAGTACATTTAAAGCTACAAATACTCTTACATACATATATCTATATACAAATATACCTACATATACATTGCATAGCTTTACATGTAGAAGAAGAAAAACCGGTTTAAGTATACTCACATATGACTTTATTGCTTTTGAAACATACGTACGTATGTATGTACATAGTAGACACTTTTTCATAGGTAGGTAGGTAGGTATACCAAAAACTCAAAGTAGAAATAAAGGGAGCCAAGCCCTTTTATTTTTTTTTCTCGAGCTCTTCAAGTTTCAAACTTCAGATTTCAGCTCTTAAAAGATGAATTTGATCAAATTCAAAGGATCTTATACTCTAATGCATATGTACATACCTATACATACACCTATAGTATGTCTGACTATTTTATTTAAATCGAACAAAAAAAATTATTTTGGGTCCTTTTCAAACTAACCTGAAATTCGGTTTTTGTCGATCTGATCTGATCTAGTGATCCTTGGCCTTTTTTCATTTCACTACAAATTTCTTTTGATAGCAAAAAAGAAATTTATTACTTGGATTCGATAGAAGTACCTATATTGAGAAAAGGGGACTACTCGTATTGCAATTTTTAGACATTAGATTACCAGTACTAAGGCTCATTTTATGAATATTTCAGACCTCTAGGTCACTTTACTTTTAATGCTCGTTTATTTATCGGATTATTTATACTTTTTTTCATATATCGGATATCGGAAATTCAGGCCAAAACAACTTTTCTGGATATATTTCAGGGCTATAGGTCATTTAAACCCAGAAATGATTTCAAAATTCTCAAAATTTTGACTAAAATCTTACATGAAATCTGACTACTTTGATTTGAAACCAACTTTCTTTTGGAAATTTCGAAGTATCTTGCCTAGATCTCAAATTTTTGAGTAAGAATCTTATTTCAGATGATTTTGCCCCTTTTTTTAGCTAAAACTAGATAGGTACTTATCATTGTACTATTTGTTATTTATAGATTTAGGAATTAGGAATTAGAATAAAGTGTACTATTAAATCGAAATTTCCCTCCTAATTCCTAATCCTTATAAATATCCAGTATACGAGTATCTCTATGAGAGTAGTTTGAATATTTAAATTTCCTCAGACCTTACACAATGTATAGGATTAATACTATTAAATTAATCTACATAATGGTTTTCCTATGCTAATGAAATGCATCGAAAACTTGATAGAAAAAAAAAGTATCTTGTATTCTGTAATACATATTTCGCATTTAATTTGATTGTAAAGAAATATTTAAACACACAATTAATGAATGAAAGTCAAGTTTAAGTTGTGAGGAAATGCAATTTATCTATACTTTAAAAGTACTTAAAAAACTCTGAAACTTTCAAGTACTACTAGTACTATACAGTGTCTAGTATAATGATAAAAAAAATTAATGATTTGTTGAAAGATGAATTAATTACCCTAGTCTTTAGGCATGAAAAAAAAATTAGCATTTTGTTTGAAAAAAAGGTTCAAAAAAACTACGGTTATGAATGAATAGCAAGAGTGCAAGTGTTTTTGTGGATAAAGGGCCAATTATTTTACCCCCTTATGGACAATTAAGGGTACTTGTTTAATTAATTCTGGATTTTTTTGCAAAAAAAAAGGGTCTACTGACTACTGGTAGAGAGGATTTCGGACTTGAAAAAGTGGTTTAGGTTTTTGAATGGTTTTTTTTGGGTATTGTGTGGTTCGAAGGTGGTTCATTTCGTATGCACATACATTTACATATATACATATGAATCTGGGCCTATATTATAATTTTATCTTTATCTAGCCCTGGAAATCAGCTTTTTTGGTTTGGTATATACTCAAATAATACCCAGGGTAGAAACTAATTCTGAATTCTAGAGGCATAACCACTATATCAAGTACCTAGATAGTAGAGAGATACTTTTACTATGTTAGGTACTACTATAGGCTATATCTATAATAGAGTTAAGGGCTGACAGAAATTTCACAATGCCTTGACCAGATTACAGATACTCTTTATAACTTTCATTCAACTTTTACAAATCTATATGAACCCTTCTGAAGCTCTCAAATAACTTCAAACATCAAATGAAATACAAAAATATCAACTTTTTAACAACAAAAAAACTACACTATTAGATCTTCAATCACTATATCTGTAGGCAGGTACTTTTTGAAACTAATATTTTAATTGTAGAAAAATTTGTAAACTTAAAAAAATCTACAAAAAAATTTGAAAAATTGCAAAAAAATACAAAATTCAATACCAGGATTTTAAACTAGCTTCAAAATTCACTCAAAATATCAAAATAGATAGTTCCTGCGTAATGATTTGTGTATTCTTAAAATTAGTCATTTATCTAATTATTATTTAAGTACCTAATACATTTAGGGATCGATAGAATATGTATATTATTTCAAATCATATGAGTAGGGTACTTAGGTAAGTTAAATGTAAGGCTTTTCTATCTAAAATATAAGATTAAGTAATTTCTATATACCTACTATAGTAGGTTGTCTATCTTATTTCAATTCCAAATTTTGAAATTTTACTCCAAAATTGACATCTTTTTCAATCTAGATTTGTGGTATTTTTTTCAAGATTTTCTAAATTCTTTAGTAAATAATTTGAAAATATTGACTTTTAGTATAGTTCTAACTAGTATAATTGGAGCTTTCTAGTCGATTTTCTTGATAATTTCTTTTTAGAATTAGAATTTACAATTCCAAATTTTGAAATTTCTTTCCAAAATTGATTTCAATGTAGATATATTCATCTCAAGCAATCAGTAGTATAACGTGTACCAGTCTTTTTCAAGATTCTCTATAATTTTAAAATATCGACTTTATTAGTAGGTATATTTCTAGTTGAATTTCTTTGATTTTTTGCTCGAATTAGAGCTGAACCCATGAGTTCTCATAACTCATTTATTCTTCACAGTAGTTATTAACCAAATGAATCGGATAAATATCCGAAGAAGAAAAAAAAAGGTTCAGTCGGTTTCTATTCTATGATTCTCTGATTATTGCGATATTTTTGTTTATTTCTAATACCCTACTACCAATACTGCTGGCTGTATTATGTAACCTACCAGTGTGAGAATCTAAGCTTATTTATCCAAAAACATAATATAATAAATATCATATAATAAGACCCTAGTACCTATATGATGTATGTATACGATTCGGATTTGCTTTTTTCTATTATTTTATTTCATTCTAACTATACTATACTACTAGTACTAGTAGTATATATCAAGTTAGAGAACTAACAAGTAGCTTTGGATTTTGGATTATTTCGAAGGGACTTTTTTTCCCTACATGTATTTGATCGTATAAAATATAAGACTAACTTTTTAAAATATACGTGACCTGAGTGCCTAATGTACCCTTTATCCAAAAAAGAAAAAAAAATTCTACCCAACTTCCCCTACTACTACTGTACATACTACTATAGTACTAAGGCTTTACTCTGGTAGAATTGTAGAATTTTGTAGAATTCGATCTCCCGAATGAATTTCTACAGTCTCCCTTTTTTCTACAATCTACAATTTTTTCTCACAAAACTCTCAAAGACTCAAAAACTCAAAGCCCTTTATTCGACTACTGTATACAGAATACGTAGTCTAAACCTTTTTTTTTATATTTATTTATTTATATTTTTTTCTTACTTATATACAGAATACTGGTAGTACTGTACTGGATACTTAAGAATTTAAGAATATGCTAATTCAGTTTGTGAATTTACATATCTGCTCCTATCCTAGTACTAATGCATATTATTAAGCACCCCGAATGGAAATGTACCGTTTGAAATCTCTTTCATATTTACTTGTATATAGTAATCGTTAGTACTAGTATTAGGACAAAAAAAGTTCATAAAAAATGATTTTTTTTTCCAGGATTTTTTTTCTCTAATCAAAATTATCAAGGTATGGGATTTAAGCGTGGGATTCGATTTGGATATTTGATTCTACTAGGTAGTTGGTAGTAATATAGATGCATGTGAAAATATTTAAGGTGATATTCAAAATTCAAAACACTTGGCTGAATTTGTGCTATTCTTAATAGCTATTATAGTAGTAGATATAACCTAGAAGTCTGAGATTTTACAAAAATTATCATATCTAATATCTAATAATGCTTCAGAAAATAATTGAAATGTTTTTACGACTACAGAATACAGAATAAGTCAATTTTGGTATAATTCAAGAATTCAAGAATTGAGATTTTTTGAAACTTTTTATCAAAATTACAAATTTTTGACTATTTCTTTCAAAGTTCTTCTGAAATGCTCAGCATTTTGGACAATTACAGTAGGGTATGTCCTATTTGTTTATTAACTATGTAGATATTCTAATTTTTGAAATTCAAATTTTTGTCAAATTTTTGAGATTTCAGAGTTGCTTTAATTGAATAGTTCCCAATTTTGCTCAAAATTTTCCAAAAGATATTCAAATTCCAAAGATCTAAATTTGCCTGAAATCTGATTTGAAACAAAATTTTAACTTCAAAATTTGATCAACTCATTGCTAGCTTTTTCAAGTGCTTACAATTTATAGAATTTTGAAAAAAGTCTAAAAGAGTTACTTTTAATGATTCTTATGTTTGACTTCTCTTTAGATTAGACTAGACTTATCCTTAGACTATGAAATAGACTTAAGACTTATGAAATTATGTAATAAATTGTGATTTTAGAATACCGATTGTAGTACTAGTACTATAAAAAAATGGTTATATTTGATTGATTTAAAAATTAAAAAGTTTATTCATCTCTGGCCAACAAAAGACTAGTATTAATTTCTATTTCTTCTTAAGTGTACTTTTTTTCTAGCTCTATTTTTTATGTATAATGTACTATACTATACCTATACATATTGTAATTGTACCTATAGGTATGTATGTATGTATGTATATGAATTATTAAAGTTTAAAATAGTATATGTATGTATGTATGTATAATATAGTATTATCATTTAAAATAATTAAAAATTAAATTAATTTTTTTTCATAGCTCGATCGATAAATCTGTTCTCGTTTTAAGATAGTAATACGTACTTAAATGTATATAGTTTTTTTTTGTATAATCTTAACACACTTTCCTATACTATATGTATATCTACTAGTATAGTAGTTCCTTAAATATGTTTAAAATTAAATCTTTGAATTACATTTTATATAAGTACCTACTTAATTAACATACACCTGCTCTGTAAAGTTTTAAAGTATCTGTAGTATTTAGTTAGTATAGTACTTTATAACTATTTCTACATTTCTATTATATAAAACTTAAAACAACTTTTTTGCCATTTCCATTCGCACATTGTAGTCTAAGTATTTATAAATATAGTGTAATATAGTGTAATTAAACTATTTAATTGTAAGTTGATATACAGGATTATTCAGATTTGGTTCACAATCTAAAACACTCTAGGCTCATATTACTAGTAAAAGTTAAAAAATCTGGTAAAAATTGAAAATTTCCGATTTCCAAAATCTCATCAGAAAGTCCAAATGCAATTTTTCTTTCAAATTTTGGAAATTTTTGAGGCAAATTTTTTAAAAATTGAACCAAAATTGAATTTTTTGAGGCAAATTTTCTAAAAATTGAATCAAAATTGATGTTTTTGAGGCAAATTTTCTAAAAATTGAACCAAAATTGAATTTTTTTTGATGAAAAAAGAAATTTTGCAAATGAATCGAAATTGAAATTTTGGAAATTCTTATGGAATTTAACATGGAATTTTTCAAGTTCTACTCGATTAGGTGATCTCTATTGTATTTTAGAATGTAAGTCAATTCTGAACCACCCTGTATAGCATAGTAGTGCACAATAATTACTATTTAAATATTTTTCTTAAAACTCTTTATATATGCTTACTAAATATTTGAAAATAAAGCTGTGATTTCTCATTTAAATCTTTAGATATTTTTTTGGCACAAATTACAAATCTGGGTTTAGACAATGTACCTACTACTAGTAGTAGTACTATGCTAGTAGTAGGTTTAAGGAAAGACATTTTATAACCTATTAGGAATTAGAATACTAAACTTGTATAAAGTACTGATATAAAGAAAAAAGCTACACCTTTTCTATAATTAAGGGCTTAAAAAGTTGAGAGAAATAGAGAGGAAACGCTTGAAAAAAAATTTGAAAAAAATTGGCTTTTTATGTTTCCTACCAAAATACTTGCATACCTACCTACCCTACTAATAGTAGAAGTCTTAAGGGCTCGTAGATTATAGATTTGACGAAAAAAAGTCTCTAAATCTAAAAGATAAAAGGCTCTGAATACATAGTACATAGTCGTAAAAATAGAATTAATTAGTGTAGTAAAAAGTGAAATCTTGAAATCCTATATTAAAATGAACTTGAAGTCTAGTCTGACAATTTTTTTTTGTTTTGTGTAAATTGAACTTGAAAGGTAAAAAGACTGATTTCTTTACCTTTTCTTTTGACTTTTTCTGTTTTTATAAATTATTTTTTTTAAGTTCTTATAAGGACTAATTTAGGCTTACTACTAGATAATCAGGGATGCAAGAAATTGATTTAAGTATATTTATATCGATTTGTAATCATTTGGTTGGATAGAAATTGTCAGAAAAAATTCAGATTTTATACACAAAATCTTGTTTCACACTAAAATCAGGCAACTTTCGAATCAAAAATCAACTTTTTAGGTTGCAAATCTTGAATTTTGGCCAAAAGTGTGAAATTTTTTGATACAAAATCTGAAGTTTTACACCAAAATCAGATAATTTTGGAATCAAAAATCAACTTTTTAAACCTGAAATCTATTTTATACTTGAATCAGACAATTTTGGCCAAATTTGATGTCAAAAATCAACTCTTTAGGGCTCTTAATTTGCAAAAATATTGACAAAAATTGGCAATTTTTGAGTATGTATCTACAAACCTTTATAGAGTTCAAATCTTAATTTTAGACCAAAATTTGACATTTTTGACAATTTGAAGCTGACTCGATTTGTCTATAATTTTCATAAATGTTGAAGATTTTTGGCAAATTTCGACTCAACCAAATGTTTACAAATCGACATTTTTACCTCTATCATCTATCTAACTATAAATTAGGGCTTTTCAGTACTGGTCTGGTCTGGTTCATATTTAAACCTAACTTTTATTATCCTAACTATAATTTACATTAAAACTACCTATACTATTTATATAAACCTTAAAATTAAATGATTTGTAAGGAAGATTGGCTTTTATCATTTCATATCATCATATCTTCAAAAAATTTAAACTTTTTCCTACTAATATTTTTTGAAAAATCTTAATAATCTTGAACACACTAAACATTTCACTCATACACAGCACATTGTAAAATTACTTTTTTTCTTATATATTATAAGTAGTGTAAATATAGTATGTAATAAATCTCTCATAATTATATTTATAGTATGTAGATAGTACTAGTAATAGTAAATATGTAAATATGTATAATATTTATAAATTTTTATCAAGTTCATCGGGTTTTTTTTCCCTTGGTTTCACTTTTTCCAAGAACTATTTGGTTTGGAGGTTTTTTGATTAGGATTTTTTGGGTTTTTTGTATAACTTTTTGGTAAATAATTTACCTACTTGTTTTTAAACTCATCTACATCTAGCATCCATTCTATTATCTAATAGATTATGAATATTTATAGTATCTTAAAGAGGGGGAGAGATTTGAGTCAAGAACTTTTTTTTAAATCAAATTTTGATATTTATATCTCAACTCGATTTCGGAAGATATTTTAAACTCTTATGAAAATTTGGCAAAAATTATGACAAATTCACAAAAAACGGTGTTTTAAAGTCATAAAATATTGCCTCTTGAGAGGATTTTAGACTAAAAATATAAAATTTTTTTGAAAAATTCGGATACTTTTTGAAAGTATCCGAAAGCATCAAAATGTCAAATATAGACTAATTTACTAATTTTTCAAAATCAAGTCAAATAAACTGATCAAAATTCTTTGAAAAAAAAAGTTCTTGACTCGAATCCTCCCCTCTTCTGTAGTATTAGTAGTACTAAAAGATAGAGTTGTAGTTTAAAAAAGAACCTGGATTGAAGGTTTTTCACCATTATTTCTCTTGTGAAGTCTTGTGATTTTTGTATTGTACGGATATATGTATGTAGTATCTATCGGGACACTTGGACTTTGGACTCTGGAGTTTTTTGTTGGGGTTTTTTATCGGGACTTTGATGGATTATAACTTTATTTTATACGTATAATTGTGTAGAATTTTGTGGGTACTTATTAATGGGTATTGGTTGTCAGGGAGGCGGAGAAGGGCCCATCTGAAGGTCGTGTGGTCCACCCATGGGTGAATGGTGATGGAAATGTGGGGGTTGACCATATCCATGGTGTGGTTGTGGTGTTCCTATAGGACTCATATTTCCATTGTCCATCATACCCTCTTGACCTGGGAGGATGTTTGGTGGGGTCATTCGCTTCTCTTTTTGTCTTCGATTGCAAAACCAAACTCGAACTACTTCCTTCTCCAACTGAAAGGAATAATAATAAAGAAATTTAGCTAAGTATTTCAGTTTTAGATACAAAATACTAAGTTTTACATCAAAATCAGAACAGTAAGTTGGAAAATTTTCTAATAAAAACAGAAAAAAAAATTTTTAGGTTCCAAATCTTAAATTTTGACCAATATAATATTGTGAAATTTTTTGAATTTTTTAATCAAAAATCAATTTTTTAATCCTGAAATCTATTTTCTACTAGAATCAGACAATTTTGACCAAATTTGATATCAAAAATCAACTCTTTAGGGCTCATAATCTGCAAAAAAAATTGCCAATTTTTGAGGAATTACAGGAGCTTTATTGATAATTTCTACTGATAAGCTGATATATTGGTAAGAGTATTTTAGATTTTTCAGATTTTTGAAAAGAATATGGCTCTCTGAAATTCTTAAATTCAGATAGGATCTCTTCGGTTTTGACGATTTTACTTTGTTAAACCTCATATACCTAAATGCTTAAAAGCCCATTATATTATAACCCGAAGATACAATTTACTAAAATTATTTCAAAACTATGAAAAATGATTCAAGTTATAAATGTCTAAAAACCTGCTGAAAAAGCATTCAATTAGCTTCTTTTACCAACTCGACCAAAAATCTGTACCTATATAATTTTATTTTCAAAATAATTTCTAAAAAATTATAAAACGGCGTTGGACTCTGTAAGTTTAAATTGTGACCTACCTTAAATAGTCTTGAGTATATACTACATAGACATACATATCAGTATTTCCTTCCAATTTTTTTAGAATTTCATAAATTCTAGCTTGATTTTCATGATTATATAGACATAGAAGTAGGTACTATATATGTAAGTAGGTAGGCATTACAAATATTGAACTTGAAAATTGCAAATCTGGTCAACTATCTGTATACAAGTACCTAACTCAAATCTTTCAAGATGATTTTTTTACAGAATTTTTGTAAAGTTTGCAATTCAAACAATCAACTTGTAAAATTTGTAATTAAAACTGGTTAAATCGAACTCTCGTGGCTCTAATCTCACAGTCTCAAAAACTTCAAAAACTACAAATAATTTACTATTTTTTTCATACATATCAGTACTTGGATACTTTCCATAAATATGTATGTAATAATATCTGTATAGAGAAACAGATAGGATAGGATTCTTTTCAAGATACATTGTCTGAATTCTGAATTAAAATTTGAGCCTCAAGGTATCTAATACCAGTGTATCTACATGTACTAGTACTATGAACATGTGTAGAAAACAAGATATTTACAGAATTTTTAAGGTGGAGATGGTATTTATAATTTGGGCATTTTTTGATTTCAACTTTTTCAAAATTTCTTGACCAATATGATTGATTTATTTATGCACTTTTGCCCTCAAAAGGTGATCCATATTTTTACTTAAAGTATCTACTATAGTGTACAATTCTCAGATTTGTAATTGTAAATAAAAATTCTTGAAAAAATTTCATTTTATTAGAATTAAATGTATTTTTTTCTAGTGAAAACAAATACATTTTGTACACTAAGGTACACTTGTGTGTAATTCTAAACCACCCTGGATCATTTCTTATTAAAATGACCTTTTGTCTGTGACCTTTTGTTTTCTAGTGCTAACTTATGTACCTACCATATAGTACTATAGTATACTAGAGAGCTGAAATAAAATAAAATCCTGGCTAAATACTCGCTCACAATTCACAGTGTGAAGTCCCCCGTCAGAATAACTTTTAAAAAATTCGAAAAACTCTTTCTTGAACACTTTTTCGAACAGGTTTACTATCCCTAAAGAACCTGCTAGCTTGCTAGTACTACTATTACTAGTGCTGGAGAATTGGATTTGAAAAACCACAGAATTAAACCCTTTTTTTCTATGTTTTTGTAACCACAAGTCTAAAATACCCCATAGGGTCTGTCATTATTGAGGTTTTTGAGGTTAAGTTGGTTTAAAATCTGACTTGAAGGGTGGGTCAAAGGTCCTTATAATGTAATATAATACATATAATGTAGGTAGTACTTAGAATGTTACATAAAGTATTAGAACTTCAAAACTGTAATTTGTCTAAAGGCTAAAAATAATATTTATAACTGGGAAATCTAAAATTTGGCGATACATATTGAATCAAAATTTTATATTTAGAAACTAACTAGTTTTTGAATAAAATAGTTTTATATCTTGGATAGAATTTTGGCCAAAAAATGTCTTTATATCTTTGACTATGACTTTAAATGTCAATTATCTAAAAGCTAAAAGGCACTACCTTGTGGAAATTGATTTTAATAAAAGACACCTTTAAAAATAGTCCTACTAGAACAGTTGATTGAACAAAATCTAGCCATATAGCCATCTAATATCTTGAAAAACCTAATATTTTATACTTGAAATCAGAACTCTGTTAAATTGAATCTAATATGCTCAAAATACAGCAGATTGTTGTACTATCGGTAGTATAGTCTTTTGGTTTTCTATAAAAATCTAAGTCTTGAAAAAAAGTAATTTTTCAAAAATTGTAATATTTTTTTTTAGATTTTTAGACTTTCTGCAACATTTTGAAGTAAGATCTGTACTAGAATTGAGAGGTTTTGAGTCCTGAATTTTGTACTGATGATTCAATTTTGGATAATTTGCTTCTGGGGATATTTTATATTTAAGGATTTTTAAAGAATTTTGAGCTGATTTATATTAATTTAAAGAGAATTTAAAGGGTTATTAATCATACCTGAAGTGAGTCAGCGAGGGCTGAGATTTCCTGAGCAGAAGGTTTGGGCTGTTTGTGAAAATGTTGCTCAAGAGCTCCCTTCACAGACACTTCGATCGAAGTCCGCTTTTTCCTCTTACGACCTTGTGCTGAAATAATAACAAAAAATAACTTTAGTTTTTACCTTAAAAATATCACAAGTTCTAAAATTCCAAAATCTACTACTAGATACTACAGATACTATTTTACATCTTTTCAACAACTAAATCATATCCACGTCATAATAATGATATCACGAATCACGATCCAAAGTTTAAAAGTTTCAAAGTCTCAAAAAGCTCTTGAGGTTTTAGGTCAAATTTAAAACCTCGAGTTATTTGAGTTTTTACTTTAAAAAAGTTAAAAAAAGTACAAGTGTGATGTAACTCAAGTCGTTAAAATCCATTTAAATAGAGATAATGAAATACAAAGTGTAGAAAAATTGTTCTAAAGATCGTGAGAGCTCGAATTTTGAACATTTACATGTAATATCAACTGTTATGTAATTTTTGACCTTATAGACAGTTTGCATTTGGCATTTGACAAGTTCAAAGCTGAAAACGAGAATCATAATATCATGATTATGATTATGATTTGAAAAAAATAAAATTTTTGTACTGACAGACAAACATGACAATTGATTATGTACTACCACCTACACAAATTTCAAATCTAGATGATATGACTATGTATAAGGTACTAGAGAGTATGTTAATGCTAAGTTAGTGTATTAAAAAAAGAATAAATTAAAATATTAATATTATGTTCATACAGTCGTACATACCAGCTATTTTATCGATTGAAGTCGGACTTCCAGTCGTTGAATCGGCTTCTTCTAGCCACCTTTCCAGAAAGAAAAAAAAATCAAAATTAGCGCTTAAAATATTTAAAGATACCCTTAAATCTAGGTCTAGAACTTTCCATATCTACTGATATAGGTATACTTAAATATACAAACTTCAAAGTCATAAAATTTATTACAATGTATGTATCAACTTTATTGTAATGTAATACCTAAATCTGTTATTAGAAAAAAAATCAACCATTTTCAACAAATCCTGACATTTCGGTTTTAAAACTTGGCAAAACACTTTTTCCTGTTTTTGATAATTTTTTCAGTTATGATTTTATAATATACATTGTTGTGTTGTATGATTTTTTATTTTAAATATCACAAGTTCTTTGATTTTAAGTATAAGTACAATACCTAGGCTATATTCTAGTGTAGATATAGATATAGATCTAGATATGATTAGATACTTAAGATTAGCAAGTACTAATCGTAAGGTCTAGGTACCTACTAATTTAAAAGTAGGTGTAGGCTACACCTACTTTCAAATTCTCAAAATATTCAATTAAATTTTTTTTAAAAAAAAATTGCATTTGAATTGCATTTGAATCTATTTCTGTGAATTTCTAATGAATTGAATTCGGAAAAGTTTTTTTTCGATGAAATTAGGTAGGTAGGGTACTGATGTTGAGATATCTGAAAAGTGACTTACTTGGAGAGAAGGGGTTTGAGCTTGCACATATTCTTGAAGCTAAGCTGCAGAGCTTCAAACCGGCAGATGGTCGTCTGACTAAAAACATTCCCATAAAGTGTCCCAAGTGCGAGCCCAACATCGGCTTGGGTGAATCCCAATTTGATTCGACGTTGTTTAAACTGCTTTGCGAAAGCCTCCAGGTCATCGGAAGTCGGGGTTTCCTCCTCAAGGTCAGAAGAGGAGGACCTGATGTCCATCAGGGACTGGGACTGATGGTGACCCAGGTGATGTCCATGATGACCATGGGGATTGTGTAAGGGATGGTGCATATGATGGAGGGGTAATGGAGAGGTAGATGGGGAGACTGACGATGGACCACCAGAACTTTGTAATAACCCTCCGCCACCTGAAAACAAAAATATTCATTCAAAATTTTCTAAAAACTTTTTTGTAGATTTTCGAATATCAAAGTTATTTGGTCTTTTGAAAGATTTTGAACCTTTTTAGGATCAAGTATGTACTTTTTTTCCCCAAAATTTAGATTTTTTGGACATTTTTGATTGAAAAAGTTTACCTGAATGACCTCCAGAGTGTCCAGAGTGACCCAGGTGTCCCAGATTGTGTCCAGAGGAGCTAAGGGAAGGATGTCCACCATGTTGGTTCAGGTGGTGGGCCGCCGCAGAGTGGAGTAAATGGGAGGAGACGGGTGACGAGGAGCCATGGTGTCCACCACCAGGTGACGAAAGTCCATGATGTGGTCCACCTGATCCGGAACCACCAAGGGCAGCTGCGACCGAATGATGATGAAGATCTCTTAACGATGCTCCAGATGGATGATGTAACTGCCCAGCTATGAGAATAAAATAATATTATTATTTCATCCATTTGTTCATGATGTCATTTAGATCAGTACATTATAAGTATTAGTAATCTAATTATTCGCTCTTGTAGGTCTTTTATGACCATTATGAACCCCAAAGTTTCCAAAGTATAAATTTTACCCTCAATTTTCAGATTTGATGGTCAATAATATAAGGGCAAATTGGAAATGGTCTTGTTTTACTAACATTATGATCCATACTAATCCTATATATTTCCTAAAGACTATAGATATAGCATTGTAAACTTGATAAAATCTTTGATCTTGATTCTATTGCGGGACATTTTTAAAAATTTCCAAAAATTGAAAAAATTAGAAATTAGCCAAATGTACACCTATTTCAATCAATATTTTGACAAATTTTCGAGAAAATAATGCAGAAAAGGCTTAGAAATGTACCTGAAATCATTCCATTCATGGCAGAGTAATGATGCTGGTGATGGTGATGTAAGGGGGAGGATCCATTTAAATAATTATTTGTCGTACTCCAGGGAGAAGAACCATTTGAACCACCACCAGAATTCTGACCACCGCCTGACATCATACTTTGTTGATGAGCTGCTGCTAGGTCAAAAAAATGAAAAAAAAAATGAATTTTTATGATCCAAAATCAAATTTCGTACCCTACTAATCATAAAATTCTTTCAGACTAGTTTACCTACTCAATAATAAATGCTTGTAGATACTCATATTTAGATGAACTGATTCAAATTCCTTAAAAGTATCAGTAGAGTACCTACCTAAATTGAAAGGTAGTTTAAGAAAGTAATTTCGAATCCTTACTACTTTTATCTTTGCAAAAAGATTATACGAGTAGGTACAACTGAATACGATATTTGAAAATGATTTGTAAAAAGTAAGAAATATAGATCCTACAAGTTATCTACCTATGTTATTTTTCCAAAGATCTGATACAATTTTTTTTTAATTAGGGTAGGGTACTTTAAATGAAAGCATGGGATTCAAAACCATTTTCAATATTTTTAGCAGTAAATTTGCGAATTTTAAAACAAAGTTACATTTCTTAAGTTTTTTCTCTAATCTCGAAAATTATAAGATTTTTTATAAAAATCCTAAACTTGTGAAATTACAGTCTATATAAGCTATTGGACCTGAAGCCGATCTTGAACACAATTTTACAAGTAAATCGACTATAATAATATAGGTAATTAGAATTTTTAGAGCTAAATTATGAGTAAGTTAGCTGCATTTCGTAAATTTTGAAAAAAAAATTCAATTTTTTATGAAAGCTTACCGGCAGCAGCAGCTAAATGAGCTACAGAATTGTTCCCACTTGATCCAGAACCTCCACTTGAACCTGAAGATCCACTATTATTTGAAGAAGTCCCACCTGATCCACTCACCGCCAAACCAGAGACCTTTTTTTACATACAAAATATGTCAATTAATTAAAAATGCTAATTTTACATTATTTATTTCTTATAATCAAACCGACACTACATAGTCAGTAAGGGTAGATTAGGAATAGTTCAGATACTTTTTGAAATCTTGACAACCTATCTTCGGATGACTTGAAACCTGAAATTTCTATATCTAGACTAGATACTCAAAATATTCTCAAATAAATTTCATATCTATTGGACAACTCAACTGGTTCTTCCAAAAACAGTCTGTCCATATTTCAAAAATGTTCAAAAACTATCCCTACTCTACCCCTAGTTTGTAGTAGTAGCAATCAAATTAAGTATTTGCAACATATTTGCTATAAAATTTAGTAAAAAAAACGCAAAAATGCCATAAAAATAACTCGATTGTAATCGGCTGACTACTGTACATTGTGTACCAGTATACTATATTGAATAAGTAGATAAATGATTTAATAACTTTTTTATGTACTTACAAAGTTGTTTTCAATTCCTGATCGTCTATCTATTAGTACCTATAATATGGCGGGGAAAAATAATAAAAAATTGATTAGTTTCAAGCTCAATATGTATACACAAATTCATAATATACGATTTACAATCAAATTACTACTGATTAGTATTAGGTATTACAGTATAGAAAACCATAGACTTGTATAGCTAGTAAAGATAAAATATTTATTCAAATTCTAAAATTCTTAAGCCATTTAAACGAAACAAGCTTCATATTGGCTCATTTTAATTTTTGAAGTTTGAATTTTTGAAGTAGATTTTGAGTAAAGTAAATTTTGAAATTAGAAAAATTTCATAAATATCAAAAAATATATCTAAAACATTCCTATTACAGATAGTTATTACACTATTCTGCATAGGCTCATTTTGACCATTATTTTAACCTAATAATGAATCACCCATTTTAGTCAATGCTATTGTAATTGACCTTTAGATTAGATCTAGACCTGACCTGCTTGATTTTAAACTAATTATCAGTACTATCAAGTTAGTACTGATACTTTGTAGTTCAGCTTTATTCTAAGATTTATAAATCCTAAAATTTCAGCAGTTTTCATCAAAAATTGAAATTACGAATAAAATATTTAACTTGATTTTGATTGACATAGATTTCTGAGATAAAACTTGACTGTTTTCCCAAGTATCTTAGCTATTTATACTGATCTATCTATCACAAATCTGATATTTTTTACATTTCTGAAAATTTTCAAAATGAAATTAATTCCAATTTCTGAAAATTTCTGAAAATGCAAAACTTGGGAAATGAAATTAATCCCAAGTTTTGGATTCTACTAACTACTTGTAGGTGGAGTATTTCATATACATATGGTATCTTAGGATAAGTATTGATTAAATTTTGAAAATGTATGAAATTTATGATATTTATGAGATAATTTGTGAAAAGTCTGAATTTTTTCATGCGGGGAAATGAAACTTGCGGGGAAATGAACCTACTGTTCTTTCCAGTAGATAATTTTATCCTTTTCAGTTTAACCCAAGCCTAAAATAATTTGGCTAAAGGTATATTATTTTAGTAGAATCTAGAATCTAGTATCAAAAGTGCATGATGATGATGATGATGAGAAATTCTCTAAATTTTCCCATAGTTCTATACTAAATATACATAGTATAGTACTAGTCCTTATGGAAAGTTAGTGAAGTAAAGAAAAGTATAATTTTGGATTTGGTTATTTGTACAAGTACCTAGTAACAGAATAGAATATATGTATAAGACTGAGCGAATGAGAGCAGTGCAAGGGCCAAATAGATTCAAAATTCAGACGCAAACTCACAGTTAAAAAACCCCCTAGACAAAAATTTCCATCATCATCATCCTTGATGATAATACTGAGATGAAAAAAAAATCAAAAAACCGAGAATCATGAATCAAATTCTATTTTACATAAAGGATTTCCAGAAATTTATGTTTTTACACTTGTAGTATCTAATAGTATCAGTATTTACTCATTTTAACCCAATTTTTTCAAAAAATAATGTTTAGAAATTAAAATCCTATAAATTGTAAATTTTTTGCATATTTTTAGCACTTTTTAAAACCATAAAGTGAATTATGATATGACTCTAAATAGGTTTTTTATCATAAGTAAAATAGATAGGTAATGGAGTATGAAAATTATTTGACCATTTTAGATTTGACTTTTGAAATAATTGTGTAAGCTTTTGAGGATCTAAAATAAGACATTTTTGCAAAAAAGGTTGAATATTTTATAGAAAGGATCTATGTATTCGGCTGTCGGCTTTCAGGCCTTTCCATGTTAAACCTCATATAAAGGCCAGAAAGCCCATTATAACCCCAAGATATCCTTTCTGGATAGCAATATTGGTCCAGAAATCGGAACTGAACTGGACTTTGCAAAATTTTGCAAATTTTTTCCACTGAAATGACAATTTGCCCATTTACTTTTTTCAAAAAGAATTACGGATTTAGCAGACATCTAATATATTGTAATTTTTTGAGTATTTGAGGTGTCTAAAAGGATCTTTGGAGGTTTTGGTTATTTCTTTATTTCAATACAAAATAATTTATCTAGGCCTGTAACCTGTATAATTAATCTTTATAAAATTTTGATCTAAATTTTGAAAATTTTGTTAATAATTATTTAGTTAGTACGGAGTACTTATATATAGCAATTACAGTTTAATTGCTAGTTAAGCAGCAAATAGGTACGAGTACGCTAGTATAGATCTATCATGTACCATTGGCAAATGCAAAAGTACTCACTATTTTATTGTACCTAATAGGTATTTAATACTTAATTTGTCAATTGAATCTTGTAGTGTATAAATTGTCTACTTTGACTTAAAAATAATATCAAGTAGGGTACTTATCAGTTAAACACGAAAAAGTTTTTAATCAAAAGGATAGCTTTGGTTTTCAGGCCTTTACTATGTTAAACCTCATATAAAGGCTCAAAAGCCCATTATAACCCGAAGATATCCTTTATCAAAAGTATTCAATATGAATCTATCCACTGATATTTGACTTTTTATAATCTCCAAAACCCTTTAATTTTTTTAAAATCGATCAACTGACTGATATTTTGAAAAAATATCAATTTTTTGAAAATCTCCCCACATTTTTTATGATACTAGAAGGTTAAATATTAGGTAGGTACCTATTAAAACAGGCCAGGATAATAGGACTTTTCAATCAAAGAATTCAGACTGAATTTATAACAAAATCTTAATACCTATCTGTAAGCGCTATTAAAAGACATTAAAGACACCTTTCAAACTTTAAAAGGTGTCTAAAAAAATCTGAAACAATCAACTAGGTCTTTGAGTATTAAAAACGAGGACCTTAAATGATCTAGAGGCCTGAAATTTCAGTAAAGTTACATGAGATCCAATCCTAAGCTTAGACATTTATATTTTTAGCTTAAAAAAGTTTTCAAAAGATAAACATAAATTCCTAAAAATTTGTATAGATATAATTCTACAAAACTACTGTACCCTACTCTGACTCTATTACTGAGATACACATAAAATTTTAATTAGACAGGTAGTCAATTTCAAAATTTTTTTTAGTAATCTACTGTAATTTTCAAGTACCCCATATAATTGAGTCAAGAAGGTCAGAATTTTTAACTTTCTGATG
>JAQIXA010001790.1:0-21921 GCA_034699045.1 Nanhermannia cf. coronata Gr-Ori-00579
TGTACACTTGACCTGTAATATAGGTCAGTGAACAGATTAAATGCTTTACTAAATTATCTGAAATTTTTTTTTCTAAAGATAATTTTAATTATGCAGGAGAAAAAATACCATATTTTGCATTTAATAGATTTTTACATATATTGATTGGTACATGGTAAATGGTCATAGGTTTGCCTATTATGTAAAATTTTATTATGCAAAATTGGTTTTTTTTCTCCTGCATAATCAAAATTATCTTTAGAAATAATATTTTTTGATAATTTAATAACGCATTTAATCTGTTCACTGACCTATATTACAGGTCAAGTGTACAGATTAAACTTTAATTATTAAAATTTGATTTGATTACACAACTTTTTTTTAGATATGGCTTTAGGTAATATTTTTTTTAATTTGAGTTCGGAAACACGAGATTTTGACCTTAATTTTGTAAAAGTAGAAATATGAAAAATGAGATTTTTGTATTTTGTTTGAGCATTTATCATTGGTCCAAATGGGTTGAAATTGAGTCTTAAAGAATACTTAATATATGATTGGAGATAACTGGTTGGAAATGTATGGGGTTGTTGAGATGATGATTTCCTGAATTTCACTTAAACCTAGAGTCGATCTAGTAGGTACAAAGTACTGATCTGATGGGGTAAGAAGTTCTCATTCGAGTTCTTATTCGATTAAATCGGCGATAAAGATTCCATCATTTCTATCCATTTTCTCTCAATTGCGGATATTTCTCCATTATATCTTACCTATATCCACTCGGAAAAAGTATAATTTAAACCCTCACATATCCCCCTTTTCTTACTACGAGTACTTACCTCTAGTTACAAACTAGTACCTACTACTTATATATACCAGTACTTACATATATCGATAATGGTACAAAATACACTTTCAATTTCGAATTTCGATGCTCTACTTTTCCATCATTTCTCATTTTTCTTTTCTTTTTTGAAATTGGAAATACGAAGTACTAGTATAAAAGAATATAAAAGAGACCCTTAAACTAACATTTCATTTTCAATTTTCGATCATCAGTTTACTTTTCTCTTCGATTCTTTCTCTGAATTCTGAAGTGAATCATCATTGTGAATTATATTTCAAAGTCCAATTTCAAATTACAATTATTCAAAGATAAAAAAAATACCTACTAAAAGCTCTTTAACCTCTTTCAAATCATTTTTCACTTTACAGAGCTTTGAAGGAATTTAAGCGATTTCAATAATGGAGAGCTATTAAATGTGCCCTAAATTTACTTCCAAGTTTCAAGATAAATTGAGAGATATCTATAATTTAGTTCTAGAGATTGGAAATTGAAAATTTTCAAAATTTCAGTTGAAATTAAAGGGAAATCGTATCTATCAAATTCAAAAATTCTCTCTAGATATCCTGAGAAAAGATAAATGAGCTTAAATTTGGCCTGTCTGTCATAATCAGGCCCTTTACTTGATAAACTAGGTAAATACTGTAATAAATATTAAATATAAATCTTGAATAGTCATACCTAGAGTTGTACTTACCTAATATTAGGTATAAGGGAACTGTGTTAAAGTTCGAAACACAGATTTCAGGATAAAGTTTTTAATTAGTTATGGAACTCCAACATGATCCAGGGAATTCTCAATAGAGCATGATATTACATATAGATATATATAGTAATAGTATTTTAAAGTATTTCTTATCGGTCTAAAGTTCAACTTGTCAAATCAGATCCGAGATTTTCTACTTTTTGGGGTTAACAAAGTCGGGTAAAATATTATTTTTCAGGTAGTGGGGCCCTGCTGGGTCTGTCAACCTTTCTTGCTCAAATATGCTCAGAAATAAATAACAAATTTTCTTACTTCACTAGGGTAGGTACTACAAACATACTTACTTAATACTATCTTATATTATATAATGTAAAGGCTTAACTTCATGTATGAATGGAAAATATTTCAGATTCTTACATTCTTACTATCCGTAAAAGGGGTCATATTATTCTGTCCTTAGAATTCAAGATATTATGATATTCTTATAAAACTCAGGATTTTTTAAACTCAGAAGTCTCATTTTTTCGTCAAAATGAGACTTAGGATTAGATCAATACTTAGGATTAGATTTTATAAATTACAGAGACAAATAAGCCTACAGATATTTCTATATTGTTCTTTAAAAATTTGACTTGAAAGTTCAAATTTTCAGCAAAAGTATCCCTTTTTTTCATTCTAATCACATTTTTTTCTTTAAGCTTTAATGATATACCTAGGTGTGTATAAATAAAGGAGGAAATAAAGTTTGATATTATTTTTTCTATCATAACTTTGGCTTTAGAACCTCAAAAAATAAGTTTTGATTCATTTGGCAATTACAATTATACCTATAGAAGTATGGATGGTAATAAGTAAAATAGTAAATGAGGAAATATGGTGGTAAAATCAAGATTATTAAGTGTGAGATGGGCGTTCAGTCCCTTAAGCTTAATTTAAGGAGAATTCAAAACCGAAATAATTTACATAAGTAGAATAGAATAGATAAGTAAGTAAAGTAAAATAAAGTAAAGGGTTAGAGGGATGATTTATTTATCCCTTTTTCTGCTCTTGACTTCACTTGCCTTGTCTTGGTGGTCGTAGTGTAGTACTTATTCTTTATTATTATTCAAAAATTTAGCCGTGCTCAAGTGGCAATGAAAGCAAATCATTTTTTTTGAAGAAATCTCAAGTCTGATCTACTATTTTATTTTATACTCTTATTCAGATGAACAAGTAAGTTCTTTATTCTGGATTAAAGTGTGAAGTCACCCCCTAAAGGAAAAATCTTGAAATTTTTGATTCTTTGTACATACCTATAATGTATTCTCAATTCTCAAACTTGGGTCTACTCGTATTAATATAGGTAGGTAGTTTATTTTGCGTAATTTCATTCCATTTTTTACATTGTTTTGGCTTTTGAAGCCATCAATATCCATCTTATTTTGCTAGGGTACTTGAAGTGTAGAAATACTGATAGATAGGATCAAAATAGAATAAATTTATTTATTCGTGTTTGTGAATTTTATCTCGATATTTCGGCTCATAGATTAACTATTTTGAGTAATTTTTCGATATTTAGTTGACTTGATTAACGGGATTAGGTATTTAGTTTGAAAAAATCGATAAAGTCTTAATTGCAGAGTACGAATTAGTCAAGTCATAAATACCTATGAAAGTATTATTAGATATGTAAGTACAAATCATCAAGCATAATGTAGGCTGTAGGCTTTAGTACCTATTACTACCATTTCAAGTAGAAAATTGATACAGTGATATACAAAAATATATTTAAAAGAAAACATAAGTTTCTGAAATCTCTCTGCCTAACTTGTACAATATAAAACTTTAAAAAATTTAGCTTCATAGGGATTTTGAAATTTTTAATTTCAGTCAGCTTTCAATTCAGCATTCAATTGTTAATTTTCCAATCAAAATTCCAAATTCAATCAAATTCAAATCAAATTCAAACAAATTCAATCAAAATTAAGATCAAAATTTCAAACGAAAGTCTTTTATGAAAAAATAGCAAAACAAAAAGCAATTTTTTTAACGGGAAATAAGTAAAAATTTGTTTATTCTTACTCTACGATTAGTTAGGTACTCTTTATTTTTGAATATCACTGTATAGGATTTGTACACGAGCTTTCAAAAAAATATGTTTATCGGTCATTTCATTTCGATTTTGTGGCATTTCTTACCCAACTATCAATTAGTAAATAAACATTTTTTTTAGATAAATATTAATCTTCTCAATTCTCAAGATATTAGGAATTTTTTTAGTAGGTAAGTATCTAGTCCTACCTATTAGTACCCTACCTATGCAATGTACCTAAAAGATAAGTACTTATCTGGGAATCAATTTGAGTTAAAACTACTTTGTCCAATCATTTAATACTTTGGCTAAGTAAGCTGTTGATCATTTTTTGCTCATAATTCATACTTTAATGTATTTCTAAGCATTAAGCTTAGAGTATGTATGTGTAGGTAAAAAGTAAATAAATTTTTTTACAGGTATGAGTACCCTACCTATATGAATGTATGGAACATTAAAACTATATTTTTTTCTTACTTACAATTACAACTTACTTTGTGTACCCATAAAATTTATTTGTCCAGCTCTTAAGAGCTTCTTTACCCACAAATTTTTTTTATAAACTATTTTTCTTACCCCTTGAAAAATTATCTTTTATTATGTATTGCTTATACATAAACCTATACAAGATATTAGATAGATATATTGAACAAGATAAGGTAGTTAAATGCCCAGGGATAAGAATTTTCGTCAAAAGTACACAGACTCCAAATTCCAAAGCAAACATTGAAGGGGTTTTTTTTGTGAACACTTAAATCCATTTTATCTTTCAAATACATTTAGTAAATGGGTAAAGATAATTTTATGGATATTTGTGTGCTTTTTATAACATTGTAGTTAGTAGTAGGTATAGTACCTCAAAAATTATTCTTTAGATTTTCCACTACCTAGGTATACTATCTGCATAAGTATACGGAGTAATATGTAAGTAGGTATTTATATTTAAATTCAAATGAGTAAACATCCGATAAAATAACTATTTACTTCTTGAGAACTTCATTTAAAGGTGTACTATCTATACTGGTATGGTATCTAGAAAATTTGTGACAAACTATGAAAAAAGATGTCTTTTGATTTGGAATTTTGTATTTTTAGTCATATGCTGATACTGATATTCTTAATCAAACTCAAGCTAAAACTATAAGATTTAAAAACAAGAATTTTCTACTAATTACTTTTAAACGACGTTTTAGTTAAAACCAAAATATCCTATATGACCCTTTTTATAACTTCAAATCGCATTCAAATGCTTTATTATGACTCAAATGTACAATATTTATCTAGATATAATACCTATACTTGTAAAGTAATTATCAATTATGGTCTAAACCTTCATAATATTGTAGTATTACCTAATTTAGTATATCATACCTAGAATTTATTTAACTTTTGGGATAAAAAAATTCTGTAAATATGAAATGCATATCAAATTCAAATACAAAAATATCCTACAAAAATGGAAGTTTGGATAACGGGTGGATATGGATAATGGATATCTCATATTCTGTATCTCATATTCTGTCAGAATTCTAAAATTTATTTTTAACTAGTTATTATACTCGTGTGTAATTCATTAACTTAGAAAAAGGTATTATAAACTGACGTAATTGAAAAAAATGTACAAATCCCTCCCACAATTTCGTTTTGTGACAAGATAGAGATTATCAATTTTCAAGTTCTTATCACTTATCGTAGTATCAGTCTACTCCATGTCATGGATAATAACACAGTGAGCCGTATTTAATTTATTTTTCTATTATTGTGTGTGATAAATACAACCAGATTAGAGGTTTTTTTTCGCCCTAAAAGTCCTTAGTTATTACCCAGTTTTATACTTTTGAATCATACAAGTTTTCATGTTTTCAAAATTTTGAAGTTGAGGAATTTTGACAGTGCAATAATAGCCGAGGAATTTGTACATTTTCTATCTGAAAGACTTGAATCCCATCATATTTTTGAACTTTTTCTCAAACTTTTGAATTTTTGAGCAATAGGTGCTAGGTTTAAATACACAAAAAGTGCCTACTTACTTCTAAATAATAGCTGGATTAAGGTTCAGATCTTGGTCTGAATTCTCAGGTGAAGTGCTCGTAATCTCCCTTGTTTTCTATTTTTCCATCTAAAATACTCGTAGTACCTACATGTGTATAATACAATTTACAATTTTGTAAAAATTTCAAAAAAAGGGTAGGCGTGTTTCAAGCAATTTCACTTCAAGTCAGTTTCCGTTCAAAGTTCACATAAAAGAAATTTGAGATATATTGGATAATACCCGGCCTACTACTGACTACTGGTACTTACTATTACCTACATACAGGGCACAGGGCAAAAAGGATCCATCAAAAATATTGACATTTACTTAATTTCATTGTACTACGGTTGGGTACTGCAGGTAATCTCCCCAATTGTACAATTTCTCAAATTTGTAGATAAAATTTATGATAAAATCACGCAATTACACACCTTTATAAATAGCTCATAGTCAAAATAAGAAGCCTAATTACTTTTCTAATTAGAGTCTTACACGTGCTCTAGGGTTCAAAAACTTGGAAATCATAAAACTTTGAGTAAAATGAAGTAATTTTGTAGTAATGTGTTGGAAGTACATATAACTTTAAGTATAAGGTATTTAATACCTAATGCAATGCCTCTGGTTTACGATTCTGGTTCTAAAAAATCTGGAAAAAAATTAAATATTTATACCTGAAAGTTACTGGATATGTATAAGGGTGTAGTTGAAAGGTTTTTAGGGTTTGTTGATGAGAGTATATTAAATTCGAAAAATAAGTTATTCTACCCAGGGATTTCTCCAGTCAGTCCAAGTAGTACAAATGGTAGGCCAGTTTTTGAGATTTTTTACTTGAAATAATAAAAAAGGTGCAGTTATACTGTAAGCTAAAAAATCTTGTTCCAAGTTCATTTACACAGTTTAGGTATAGGTAGGGTATAAGTATATGAGGTTCTGAATCCAAAATTTGAAATTTGAAAATTACTCATATTTCATATTACCTACTTGTAAATTGTAAAATTCATTTGAGCTTTTAAGGGCTGGTTTTTCAATAAGTTTTTTTTATTTCTTTAAAATATCAAACAAAAAAGATCCCATAGGCAAAATGCATAAGTACTATGTAATAGTTATCCTGATCAGAAGTGTTGAGTTTGAAGTTTGAAGTGCAATCATTTTTGTAAAAGGAAATATTACTTGTAGGGATAAAAGGGCTTATAATTTACAAAAGAACACGAAAGACCCTTCAAATTTCAGCACATAATTTAATGCAATAATGTTTGTTGTACTTTTTAAAGGGATTATTGGTGCTAACGATAAGTATTCTTTATAAGATATTGGTATTATTTGTTTGAAAGGTAAAAAAAAAAGTATTGAGAGAATTCAAGTAGGATTTATGCTTTTGTAAGATTTTTTTTTATTTCTCACTCGGATCCATGAAATTTGGAAAAATAATTTGACACCTACACCTACTCAAAAGAGTGTAGAATTCATTTCTCAATTGTATTTGTCTACTTGTAGATTGTAGGTAATACTTATGTATGTAAATCATATTATATTTTCTATTATCCAATTTGATGGTTTAGGATTAGGAAATTCAGTATACTCGTACTATGATATTAGTGTACATGCTGAATATGAGCTGGATATTTGGATTTTCGTAGGGCGTAGTTTTCATCACTTTTTTCAATCATTTCCAGCAGAGTTTGGGGCACAAGAGGTTAAAACTGGAATTTAGATTGGATCAAAAATATCAAAATGTTAGTTAGTTTTTCAAAATTTACAATTGAAAATGAAAATATTTTGATTTCCAACTACTTAAAACATAAATTCAAAGATATCTTCAAATTTTGGAACCTTATAAGCCCATAAGTACATATACAATTTATAAGATTTATACTGAATTTTGATGTGCTTAATAAAGTTGAATATCTTAAATTTTAAAAATATGTAAAATTTTAAGATTTTTAATTCAAAAACCAGTCACAAATGTCTCGAAATAACTCAGCCTTCAAAGGGTTTCAAGCTACTCGTAGGTCTTCAAACTGCAAAATCATAATATTATCGATATTTTGAAAGTATCATCATTCCATTATATTCAATATTCAATGAACAAAGTGCTTCTTGTTTTCTTTTGACGATGGACAAAAAATTGGACAAGTCATTCTAATATGTACTAGTAAAAGTATAAAGCTTCGAATAGAATTAAGCTTTTAATCTCATAGGTAATGGAAATTTAGTTCGAGGATCGAGATATGGAAATCCAGGTTTTGATTTTAAATTGACATACAGAACAGTGCATATTACATATAGGCAGTGGTAGTAGTAGAAAAATCAAAAATAATAAGACAATAGGGAACTTCCCCTGCTGCTGCTGGATAGATCAGATAATCCATTCCGAAGTACAGATAATAAAAAAATTGTATAGAATATCAAGTCAATTTATATCTCGTGAATTGAGTTTCTACGAATTATCTTTTTGATAACAAGACAGTCTACAACTTACCATTAGAACTTCAAACTGTTCAATATTTCTATTCTTTCTAATATACTTATTGACTGGTAGGGTTTTTTTTGCTGATAAACGATTGTTTGTAAACAAGTCAGCAAAAATTTTAGATCGTTTAATTTTATAGTTTCGAGCTTGGATCCTTACATATTCATATATACGAGTACCTAGGTATATGAATTTGCCATTTGTATTTACTAGTTAAATATTATATTTCAAAAAATTCCAGTCATAAAGAATAAGTTAGTTCTAAACATATTCATATACTATATAATTTGAGCATGGGAAAGCGTAAAAATTTAATTTTTATCTTGATAAGATATCCAGATACATATGACACATGCAAAAAAAGTTGAAATCTGATATTTATTTTGAACATACTACTATGCTAATGCATTACAAACTTGCTGGACATTATAACTTATAATTTTATTTTTTATTTCCAGAATTCAATTTGCAGATGGGCGATTCTCACGCTAAATATTTCATTTTAACAACTTTAACTACCTAAAAAAATCACAGGGAAAAAATGAAACCATTGGGAATTATGGGTTTTATAGTCCTATGTATCCTGCTACTGTTTCAAGGGGCCTTTGCAGCATGTCCTTATGGATGTGTTTGTGATGATGAGAATTTAAATGTCAAGTAAGCTCCATTAAATATAACATGTAAGATAAAATTTTTATTGATTTTTATGATTTTTTTTAGCTGTTTTGAGGCAAATCTTGACGTCGTCCCAATAACCCTCAATCCTTCTGTACAAAAGCTTAATTTACGCTCGAATCGAATTAAATCTGTTGAGACGGGCTTCTCTTTTTATCAGCAATTAACTTACTTGGATTTGTCACATAACCATCTTGTAAAAATCCAGCCTGGTAAGATAATGAAAAATTTTGGTAGTTTTTTTAATGATTTTTAATCATCGTTCTTATTTATAGGGAGTTTTTTAAGTCAACAAAGACTCGTTCAACTCAACTTAGAACACAATAAATTGAGTGAATTGAGTAATAGAACTTTTCTAAACCAAATGAGAGCACTTGTAATACTCAATTTGAGAGATAATTTATTGGACACTATTGAAACTGGTCTATTTGCCTCTATGGGTTCACTTGAAGAATTAGATTTGAGCAAAAATTCGATCAAAAATTTGAACAAAAGTGTTTTCACTGGACTTTCAAATCTGAGGATTTTAAAAGTTGACAATAATGAACTGACCAGAGTCCCAGAAACTTTCGAGACAAGGGGTAGTTTTGGGTCAACTACAAGTACAAGCCTTGTTCCATTTCTGGCTGAATTATCCCTAGCCTCGAATCCAATTGTAAAGCTTCAAAATGATGCATTTGGAAATGTGAAAAATTTGGTCACCCTTGATTTACGTAAGTCATTTTAAAATAATTCAGATCGATCGTTTTTACGATATTTTGAAAGATTTTAAGAATTTTTGCTAATTTTTCTGATTTTTTTTAGGTGGTTGTCGAATAACATCAATAGAGCCAAATGCATTTCGAGGTCTTGACCAATTGAGAAAACTCTTCTTGTCTGATAATTCACTTAAAAGGATCCCAACCACAAGTTTCCAGCCTCTTATACAAGTCGAGATTCTAAGAATGGGAAAAAATCCTATCGAACAAATTGAAAAATATGCATTTAATGGATTAAAAGCCCTACAAATCTTGGAATTAAGTGGAATGAATGAATTACAGATTGTCAATCAAGAGTCATTTTCGATGAATCTTGATTTGGAAACCATTGAATTGTCCAACTCAAAGAAACTTTTGGCTTTACCCCACTTACTCTTTAGAGGATTGAGCTCTTTGAAGAATCTAAACTTAAAGGTATGCAAATATACTGTACTGATATTCGTATTTAAATATACAAAATTTGACACAATTTTGAAATTTTACAGGAAAATGGATTGACAAGTTTACCTGAAGATTTGGCAAGTTGGCAAAATCTGAGATCTTTATATTTGGATGGAAATCCATTCATCTGTACTTGCGAATTAATTTGGCTCCGAGATCTTTTTAATGATTTGGATAAATTTCAAAATGCCTCGAAATTTGTCTTGTGCGATCAACCGAGAGAACTGAAGGGCCGGAAAATTTCTTCTCTAACCGATAAAGATACCAATTGTGGGGTAAGTATTTGTATAATTAGCTTAATTACACCAATTTATTATATTTAATAATAATCTTGTATATTTTATAGATGAATGGACCCTTTCAAAAGATTATAATTGGAGTCTCGATCGGAGTTACTATTATTTTTCTAATCATATTTTTCGTCATATTATATCGTAAGTCTCAATATTCAAATACAGTAATGGTACAATGCATTTAGACTTGTCTTATGAACTTTGTTGTTAATTTCAGGCAATCATGATCGAATTAAAAATGCTTGTAAAAGACGTGGTGGCCTATTCAGAGGATCAAGTAATAATCGTAGAAAAGCTCGAAATGCTGTCATTTCCTCTGGAAAAGAATTGGACACAAAATCCTCATTCCTAAATCATCAAAATCCCTACCCTTTTTCTACCGGAAGTGGCTTAAATACTGATGAAGAATTTGCTGGTAAAAATCTAAATATTCTAAAAATGTCTAATCTTAAGTTCAAAACTTTTTTCAAAATACAAGACAAGATCAAAAGTTTAAAAAATTATAAAATTCTCAAATAAAATTCTAGAAAAGAAAAATATTTCTAGAAAAATTGATTGATATAATGACTATAGGTCTATAAAATTATCAAAAAAGTCAGAAAAAAGCCTAAACTCTCAAATATAAGAAGTTTTTTGGTCATTTCGATCTTTAAACTTTGAAAAACATGAGGTTTTTTTGAAATTTTGATCATATGAATAAAAAATCTGTCTTTAAAAATTTGGATTGTTTTGTCAGGTCTTGAAATTTATCAGAATTCTTAAAATTTCAAGTGTAGTTTTTTGTCGAAATTAAAATTTCAAAATTCTGGATTTCAAAATTGATAATTTATTTTGAATAATTTCAGTTCGAGCAAGCCTGATGGCAAGTTCTCCACCTCCAAATGGATTTCTACACCATCCTTCAAATTTCCACCCAGCCCTACATTCTCACTACCATCAAAATAATTCTTCAAATTATCCGTCGAATTATAATGAATATGATACACCAATAATCCCTCAACAACTTCAAAATCACCATCAACAACAACAACACCATTACAACCCCAGTGGTAATGGTACTTTAGGACATCATACTCTAAATTCTCATTATTCACACTATGGTCCAGAACCGCAAAGAATTTTAAATTTAGAAAATGGTTACCATCATCAACATCACCAATTTCCCCTTGGTGTTCATAACCCACCAGCTCTACCAACTTCTAAACCAATCCCGATTACAGAACTCTGATTAAAATCTCTCTTGAACACTTCTTCATTACAGCGTCGATATTAAAAATGTTTGAAATTGAACAAGAATCTTTTTTTACCTAAAAAAAATACCAATAATTTATAATACATTAAGAGAAACTCTAATAAGAATGTATGTGATCACTGGCTGCTGGTTGAACATTGTATTGAAATTGTGATTTATTATGCAGAATGATAAGCAGCTCCAAGTTCGACGTATCCGCTCAAAAAATTTTGTTTTCAAAATCAAAAACAAAACAGTAATGAAGAAATAGTTTAAGAGAGGTTTTGAGAAATTATGAGAGATAAGACAAATTTATAATATGTATCTAAAAATACTATTTGTATATTATATGTATGTATACGTAGTTTGTAATGTATAATTTTATGCTAAAATTTTGTAAAGTTTAGAAAATTTGTCTAGAAATTTCGAAAAAATTCAGCTTGGTCTATCTATAGTTTATATCTGTAGATTTTATTCAAAAATTTATCATACTTGTCTTATTTGTCTTTTTTTCGCAAAAATATTTCCTCAGATTGATCATTGTCTTTACATAATCCTTATAATTATCTAATTCTAATAAGCTATTTTATGTTTTTTTGTAAAAATGGTGGGAAATCGGCCTAAAACACTTTTTTGATTGTTATAAATTACTTTAATTGTTAAATTTTCTTAATTTTACCAACTCTTAAACTTATTTCTTCTATATATTTGAACTTGAACATTCCAATGCATTAGTTAAGCTACTATCGTAGATACCAGTTAATTTAAGAATTTACCAGTTTTCTTAATTTGGTTCAATTTTATGTACAATTTTCAGAACGCAGCTGAATTGAATTTTAATTTTAAGGTTTTTTTTGACTGAAGTTTAAAGTACGTTTTATTTGATGTTCATTTAATTTATGAGAATATTATTAAGTCACAAATTATATTATTATTAGGTATTGTACAAGTAAATCGATCGAGTGGTTTTTTTATAGACTTTCATAGAGATATTGGAACAAAATACTTTAAAATCTCTAAATATTGTTGTTATATAAGTAATTAGGATAAGAATAATTAGGATAGTTAACATATAGCTTTCATTTAGATAAGCATTTGTAAAAAATGTAATTATAATAAGGATATTTATAAGGAGTTTTTAATAGAAAATTACCTACCTATAGTTGTTCAAAAATATTTAAATTTTCATAAAATACTTCCTAGAGATACTTAAAAAAGTAACTTTAAAAGTAAAATAGCAATATAAAATACTATTTGTAATAGATTTAAAGTATATTATACACTTTGAGTCAAGTACCCTATAATATGTTAAGTACCCTACATAAATAAAAATAATTAATCAAAGGTTATATAATAATGTTCTTCCTACTAGTCAAATTTTGAATTTTTTTTAGAAAAAATTCAAATATTCTGGTTTTTATTATTTGTAAGAATTCTAAATTCTAAATTTTGAAATTGAAATTCATGAACCTATCTAAAATACTTATTAGAATAGATCTAAATAGTAGGTAATATTTGTAGATAGATAGGATACTTAGGTAGGTACTAGGTACTTATGATTATGAAAAAAAAAATTTCTAAAAATAATTTTGATGTTGAATAAATAAGTATCTAGCGAAAATTTTAGAAAATGGAGTTATAAATACCTAATATTTTATTTGCTTGTCAAGAATGCGGACTATATATAACATAATTAATTTTTTTAATTTTGTTTTTAATTATGGAAGTGTTACTAACAATTTTGGCTCACAGACAGTTAACTAGGTACAATCCCTACAATGCAGTATAGGTACAGATAGTTGATATCACTTTAATATGAGTTATCATATATTTTTACAAAATATTCGGTTATTTTCCTAATACTTATATCCCTTTGAGAAAATTTTGATATTTCCAAAACAAGCCTAAAAAAGTAGATTACCAATTGGATTAAACTAAATTGTGAAATTTCAAAATATTTACTTTTTCTAGAAAGGACATTCTGCAAGTAAGCTAGATATTGGACCCGAAAAGTATCTATTTAGGGTATTATTTGTAGTTTGTTTTGTATTATTTATTAGAATTTTTATAAAATAGAACCTTAATAAAATGTATTTCAAGTGCTTTTGCTTTTTACAAATAGATAATTTGAGTACAATTTGAAAATTTGATACAAAAAATAGATATTTATTGAGGTTTCGAGGCAACAAATGAACCCCAAGCTTGGTCACCAGTCGAACATCGCGATACTTTTGACACCCAGCCTTCGACTAAATAGTTGAAATTTGGTTCATCATATTTTTCCAAAAACTCGGTTTTATTTTCTTGGAATCTTTTTAATTCCACATTGAGAATATTTATGAAAGATTTTGTTTGGTCATCAGCAAAAACATTTCCAAAACCAACCTAAAATTACATAATGATAAATCGTAATAGGTATTAGGTATATTAGAAATAAGTGCACTATAAGGTCTATAAGACTAACTATATGACATATTGATTTTGAAATTATGAAATATTTACTTTTTCGAGAAGTTTTCCGTACTCATTTACAGTCAATAAGTGGTAGCCTCTTTGCAAAACATATTTTAGAAAATCTAAAAAAAATTATAAAGAATTTTAGCAAGCACAAAAATTTTTCAAAAGTATCCTACCTTCTGTTCTGTTAGATTTTACGTTTACACTACAAACTAGTCCTAAGTATTATGAAATTTTAGGCTTAATTAAACCTCTAAAAATTCCTATGCTAATTCCTAAGTTTAAATTTCTTATAATTTATATAATTTCTTAAAACTTTTTAGAAAACGAAACTTGAATTTGGAAAATCTCAAAATTTTGATTTTTTTCCAAGCTCTGCTATATGAAAATTCGAGATAATATGAAATGGCCTTTTCTAATCGAGCTATACTCGTAAGTACTTAGAATTAGTACTTACACAACATATTATCTGATCTGAAAACAATAAGGTTCTAACCAGGAGCTAATTTACATAATGATACAAAATACCAAGTATCTTTTCATTAGTTTTCAAAGACTATATAATAATAAAATAATTTTTAAAAAGTTCTAAATTTTGCAATTTAGATTAGTATTTACCCTCAATTTAGTATTTACTTTAAATTGCAATGCAATTTAGTATTTACCTTTTGAATGTTCTTCTTTATTGCCTCGACAGTAATCGGTGATCATCAATTTCCCACCTGGTTTCAACCATTCAAAAAACTTTTCAAAAAGTGCTTCTTTGTCACCAATATGAAGGATTGTGTCTCTTGAGTAGATTACATCGAATGTATTTGGCTCGAATTTATGTTTGGTTATATCACTCATCTCAAAAGATACCTTAAAATTCAAATTTTTAATATTTTTAACTTCCGAATAGAGTATCTAATTTTATAAAATTGGCATAATTAAAGTTAATTACTCTTTTTCGGACAGATTCTTCCATTTCACCTTGATATTTAATTGCAATCGAAATCATATTCGAGGATAAATCCACACCGTGGACCTTTGCTCCATATTCTCGGGCAATATGGAAAGCACTTCCCCCTATGCCTAAGTTTAAATGAAATTTAGACCATGATGATAATTATAGCTGAGTTCTGATAATTACCACAGCCAACATCAAGAACTGAATCATTTTCTTTTAATCCTAGTGTTTTAACAAATTTTTCTGTGGATTCGTAGCCTCCAGTTGAAACAAAAGTCTGCAAATTTTACGATATGTCAAAATTTTCAAAAAAAATTATGAGTTTCGAACCTTTCCGAAAATGAACTCATATCGACGGATACCCTCAACTGTATATTGTTGACCATCCAAAAAGGCCTAAAAAATATTCTTTGAAATTTAGAATTTTTAAAATTTTGATTATAATTTAAGTACGTACCTGGAAAGAATCGTACGAGTCTGAAGCGTGAGTCATTTTTCTTAAAATAAATCCCAACTGGAATGGATTACCGTAGTGCTGAGGAAAGAAAGATCACTTTTAAAAATTTCAAGTTTAAGATATTATAAGGGTAATTAAAATTATATTCGAAAAATGCAATCAAGGAAAAACCATTTAATTTCTAATACTTACTCTTAAGATTAGAATTAGAATCTTAAATCGTATTAAGGGTTATCAATTAAAGTCCATGATCTTGAACTTGGATTTTATGATAATTTTTTCTCAATTGAGTCATTTCTACAAGTTAGACCTATCATTAATGGGTCTATCTTGTACAAATATTAGTATCAGTATAGCTTACTAGTAAATTAATAAGTTAAGGTCTTAACGAAATTCTTAAATATAGAAAATTTTCTTTAAGATTACACATGGGGTGATGTGTGTGTTGGCCACAGGTCAAAGTCAAACATAGAAAAGATGTTATTAATCCCAGATCTACCAACTTAATATGAGTATATTGATAGTTCAATATTTATTTTCAAGATAGTTCTTTAATAATTTTATTAGGCATTTCTTTTAATAGCTAACTTTTACTATTCTGATCCTGGATTGTACTGAATTCATATTAAAAATCAAATCTGTTTTTCTAGTCTAGAACTAGAGTCTAGCCGATTAAAAATATCTAGTTTCATTCAATTAAATTTTGATTTGATTCTTAATTATTTAGGTAATCTAACCTTATCTATCGTAAGTAATATCAAATTTTAAATTTCTCGATGAAATAGAATAGAAATGGAATTACAATATAAAAGTTGTTGCAAAAGTTTTCCCTGCACCTACTAGATATCCCTAACATCTATCTGCGTAGCCGTATAAGAAGACTTAAGTATTTTTAAAATGAATCAAAACCTTAAATTTTGAGTAGTCGGGATGATTTTTAATGAATAATTTCTATTCGAAAATTACATTTTTATCAAATCTTATTATTTACTTACCTATTTAACTTTTAAGTAGGGCAGCAGATGAAAACTTTTTTGAAAATTTTTAGGTATTTTTAAATATGCATACCTATGTATACTTTGTATACTTACTTGTTCGAATATGTATTACTACAGTTTACTATAAAGTATTTGAGTAGTAATAGGTAGGGCACGATACGATATAGTGTATAATCATATTCATATATAAATAATATAAATAAAATACCTACATAATATTATTATGTTGGGACTTATAGTGCAAATATTTTAGTAGTATGTAGTGATTTGGTACTACTGATTTGATAAATATAGATTTGAACTTGAAACCTCAAATATTTACATGCGTTTTGAACTTAAAATACATTTGGAAAAATTTAAAACTTACTCGGATATAAGCCTCGATTGACAAAGCTCTTTGACACACAAAGGAGAATTCTAGGCCAATTCTTTCTTGGTAAATTGTATTTTGCAAGATTTTAAAATATTCCATAGGCGTTCTGTAATAAGTTGGATTCTCTGTTCTTTTGATATCGCCTTAATTTATAGTTATAGGTAAATATTTCAAATATACGTACTTACATTCCTATATTTCAATTAAAAAAAGTAATCACCACTGGGCCTGTAACAGGATTCTCTGACCATCAAGTAGCCACCGTCTTTAAGCCAGTTCAGCATTTTTCTCACCAATTTCTCAGTTTCTTGGTCTGATAGATACATTAAAAGCCAATTTGAGAATATAACATCGAAACTACAAATACAATAAACAAAATTTATCGTTATTTGACACTAAATAAACACATCATTTCCATGATATTGATATATCGGATTATAATTTGGAATAATCTTGGTAATTTGATCTAACCTTTTAGGTTTCAATTCAAGTTCGGTGACATCAGCAGCTAAAAAAGTGATATGTTCATTATGTCCATTTAATTCTCGATTTTTCTCCACATAACTTTCCATAAAGTCAACTGTCACCAGAGATTTTGTGTTTTTGGCCAATTCTTTTGTAAACCGACTTTATAAAAATAGTTTAATCAACTTGATTAGGAAAATTTCTCAAAATTTTTCAAAATTTTTGAGAATTTTTACCCGATTCCTGAACCCAATTCCAGTACATGTTTTCCATTTAAATTTGGACAGGTTTTGAGCACTTGAGATCGATCTTCAGTCTCAAGAATGTCATTAGCAGCTGAACACAGCATCATGCTTTCATTTGTTGCTTTATATTGAGTCCTAGAAATTTATAAATAAGTACCTAGATGAATTTTATAAGCCTGAATTTTCTGAAACTTACCAAAATTGTTTCATTTTCTGACGAACACAAACACCATTTGAATTCGAAACTGTTTCAATTGAACCCATATTTTTTAATTATTTTAAAATTTTATTAGACTTTTATCAGACAATATTTACTTTGGTTGTTGACCAAAGAAAGTCTCAAATTGAACAAAATCAGAAAAAAGTCAAACATTTGATACCATTTTGTAAGATTATACTTGTACATAGTTAAGTTAAGGTTGAGGTATAGTACAAAAAGAAAGTCCATGGTCCAATGTAAATATAAACGTATCATAAATCATACCACCAAGATCCAGAACTATAATTTTTATATGAATTCTGTACCTACCTATTAACTACTGATATTAAGTATTTAACTACACAATATAAATTAGAAACCTTTAATAAGCAAGATAACCTATGCTCTATCTGTCAGATTCATTTGCTCGTTAATAAAAATAAAATCTCACAAAAATGACGTGTATGCAAAATCTCACAAATTGACAGTCTTACTATACTGTATAAGCTTTAGTTATAAAAGGGTACTTATGCTTCTTAAATTAAACTTCAAACATTTCAATACCGTAATAATCATAAGCCTACCTGTAGGAAACCTTAATTAAGATACAGAGGTATAATGAATTTTGGTCATTCAACAAAAAAAATTGTTGCTTTTTATTGTTGGTACATATATTATTCAATTAAGTAAGCTAATTTACTAAATATTAATCCTAAGAGGTTACAATTTAGGATAGTAATTGGAAAATGTTGAAATATCCATAAAACCCCTTTTCTGATTCTGTTATATTTGTTGCAAAAGTCAATATTCAAAACCAATACAATCAAACCTTGTTATTTGGTCGTTCAAAAAAGAACAAAATTAAGACAAAATCAGGTCATGAGATGAGATAAAGATAAATTTTATAGAAAAACTGAGAGTGAGAAGTTCTTAAAATAAGGGCTCTATAGGATATGGTAAAGTATCTAACGCTAATGTTAAGTGACTTTTATAAAGGGTGAAATGGTATAATGAGGTGACGTTATAACGAATTTTTACTTATTTGTGCTCTTTAATTAAATTTAAATTTAAAAAATTAAAAAATTGTGCCAACCCAATCCAAGTAGTATTTTATGTAATGGGAATTTAAAAAAACCGTTTTCCTATTTGGCTTACAAGTTTAAGTTCTGGCTGCATTTCAGTATCTAGATTTATTATAATACGTAAAGTATTTGTAAACAATAACAAATTTTTGAACAAAATTTTTAATTAGGTATTTAATTAACTTTCACCTAATTGTGTTCAAAGTTTTGACCATTTTTGACCAAAAACGTAAAAGTAGTTAGGACTTTGGAACTGGATGGTCAATTTGACTGACATTTTGGACAAAATTGGCTCAAATTACACTTTTATGGATCAGCTCAGCTGTTCATTGAACTCGATATTTTAGGTAAGTAAATAATTTATCGTATCGTATGGTATGGTATGTACTGATAGTATGGTGGTAAGTATTGTATTCTAATTCTAATTCAGCTTTGAAAATCTAGACTCTGACTTCAGTTTTTACATTCTATTACTTGTAAAATTGTATCCCAAGTCGCCAAGTCTGGTGTTTTTGAACTAAAAATGAAATAAGATAGACAATTTAGAGTTTAGATATGTATTAGACAATTTATTACTTATACTAGTAATATAAGTAATAAAAATAAATGTAATTTTGATAACATAATTTCTTATTAATTTGTAGATCATTTGATTGACGATTGATGACCATGTTATGAAGAATTGGAGAAAATATCAACATCAACACCTGTAGATTAGTAAATAAATTAGAATTAGAAAAATAATGAGTCTTAAATCAGTACTGGAATTCGGACTAGGCGTTGGTTACATTTTGGGTAAATCAGTTTTCGAAATTATATTATTCATCACCACATCAATATGGAGTTTCATTACGAGCACTTTCAATATAATTCAAGGTACGTATATTTGATATAATTAGAATGATATGATTTATTAATTTTTATGTATTTTTCAAGTTTTATGTCACGCTTTTGTTGATGTTGTTGCTGAAATTATTAAAGGAGTCCTTCTAGTTTACTACGGTATTGGAAAAACCATCGAAGGTAGGCTATTTTATAATTAATTAAATTAAAAATTAATTGATGTTTATTCATATCATTTTTATATCTATTTAGGTTTTCAAAACACAACTTATGATCTCATCAATTCAATTGATAAAAGTTACAAATCACTCTCCGAATTAACTTCAACCACATTAGAAGGATTATTTAAAAGCGTTTCAGCATTCTCTCTTATTCCTCAACAACTTGTTGGCGCGTTGGACATTGTAGGAGTTACATCATATGGATATCTTTGTGCTATATGGAACCTATTGAAATCCTTTGTCATACAAGTCATTTATTCTCCGATAAGAGTCGTTCAAATTTCGTTACAGTTTATTAAATATCTGCTAATGAAACAATATAATTTCTTGATCAATATTCCAGTAACGGCATACATAGGTTTACTTGTGATTTTTCTAATTTATTTCATTTACTGTAAAATGAGTATGAGGACTGTTGTCCGATCACTTTGGGCTGGATTAAGAAGAACCAGCATTATTTTATTCTACCTTGTCAGAACAATCTGCATTCTTGCACCAAATGTCTTATTTTTCCGGAGGCAGAGAATAAGAGAGATTATTGAAGAACAAGATAATTTAAACCCATTTCAAGGAGCAACTTCAAAAAATGGTTCAAAAGGGATCTGTGTCATATGCCAAGATTCTCAAGGTACATACGAATTAATAAACATATTGGTTTTGATAATGTTATTCATTTAATTAATGTTCAATTTTTTTAACAAATTTTTAATAGATTTCTTTTACTTTTTTTAGTTTCATTTATCTCTAATCCTTGTAATCATGTAAGTCTATGCAGTGACTGTGTTCATGAAATCGTTGAAAGAGATAGGTAAGAACTGATTTATTTTAAATATATAAGAAAATAGAATATTATTAAGAGGTAGGTAACAATTAAGGATATTAATTAAATCACATTCCTCAAGAATTTTAACGAGGATTAATATCTAACTTGTAAAGGGTAGTTTTAAATTCAATTTTTTCGTTTCCAAACATTTTCATGATTTTGTTTATTTTAATATTTATTAGCCGATGTCCAGTGTGCAGGTATGTATAAAAAATGTGTACCTAATTTAACGTTGACTTTGACCTATAATAGAAGTAAGTATAATGATAACTAATAATACAAATTATTATTTCAGATCTGAAGTTAATCACTATGCAAGAGTCTACATCCCTTAAAAATTGTCTTCCGGTTAATCCTGCTCGTATCCATTAATGCTAAAAGATACAAATTATTAATTAATATTAACTTTTTTTATTAGTGTAGTACATGTTATATGTTTACCATTTTTGATTTTTAAATTAACTATTAACCATATATGATATATCGTTTATAGGTATATCTTATATTTGTTTAAAACAAAATACCTCCTAGCGTAAGTTATCATATGTATTTCATGATAGTTCAATGCAAACTTAAGGCTTCTTACTTAAATATCTGCTAAAAGTACAACTATCTAATCTAAATGTTAAAATGCCCTTAATATTTCTTTTATTACAATTTATATGAAAAATATTGATATTTTTATCCATTATTTTTATCATTCTATTCAAGTTCCAATTCTTCTAAAAAAACTATAAACTTTTAAACTTTAGTGTTAATTATTTTAGTTTAAACATTCAGAATTTATAATTAAATTAATGTGACTTCATTTAATGACATTAAAAGTTTTAATTTAAAACCAAAAGTAAAAATCTATCGAAATTTGGTGTACCCTACTTATTCATATCTTAATTTCAATTTATTGTAGGCCTTATGTTAGTTTATTTAAGTTGGATTTATTTTTAGGTAAATGTAAATATTATATTGAAATAGAAATATAAGATAGGGAGATTTTTAGTTAGACAATTGAGATATAATTAGATAGTAGGGCACTATGGAATTGGATGATTACCAGTGATTATATAAAAGTAGGTAGTTTATATTGTACAAACATGTAAATTCATACATTGTTAAATTGTTATTAAATTATTTTATAAGCGCCTATTGTTATGTTTATAACAAGGAAACTATGTGAGAATTTCCATGAATTTTCTATTTATGAAAATTGTTAAGGTGTCTTTAGATATTTTCATTCATTAAGGTTGAATAGTTCAGTTCCCCGACGGTCCGTGAAGGAAAAGTATACTACTTAAAAATATGCAAAATATCTCAA
>JAQIXA010001791.1:0-21913 GCA_034699045.1 Nanhermannia cf. coronata Gr-Ori-00579
TTGGTATTTTATAGGTATTAATGATCTGATAGTAGAATTTATTTTTATCTTGTTTAAAGCCAGAAGTCAGAAGTGGAAAAAGTACGACTAACTTTGTGTAGTACGAATATGTTGATTTTAATAATTTTGCATATATTTGAATTTTATGCTATGTACTTTATTACAAAGTTTTTTTGAATTTAATCGATATGATATGAAATATAATTCAATCAAATTGAATTGAAAAAGCAGGAATCAATTATTTTATCAAATAATGCCTCATAAGCATAAGGGGGTTTGCTTTCATTTATAAAGTATTTTCATATCAGTGTCAATGTCATTTAAGCCTTGTTGAGGACACAATTGAAAAAATCAAGATAAGACAGAATCAAAAATGGAATTTCTAACACTAGAAACATACCCAAATTTAATCGTATTTGAAAATATCAAGATAAGTTAGGTAAATACATAGTTTAGTTTAGATATAATTATGCAAGATTTGATTAAAAAAATTGAACACTTGTGAGGAATTATTCAGTGTCAATTGTCTAGTAGGTATCTAGTTTAGTTTGTAATTTTTTTAAAAATCTGGATTGAGCTTATAAAAGGTAAGAAAATTTAAAATTTTTGGGGGATTTGGGGAAATCAATCCAAAATATTCCCAGATTCCCAGTTGTTTTAGATTAGGTTTCGAAATTTTATATCAAAATAGTAAAATCCAAAAATGAAGTTCGATAGGTACTTAAATATCTGTACTTATAGCACAAAAAATGAATATATACGAGATCTCGATTTTTGGATCATAATCGTAAATTAAATCCCAAAATATATATCAGTTTTCTAATTTCTATTCTTAATTTCAATCTTTTTTCTAAAACCATCATATATTTTTACATTTTTTCTTGGACAAATTCCAAAATCTCAAATTTTATGCATTTTCTTTATTATGTTTTGTTTTCTATACTCGTAACTCGTAACTATTATTTTGCGCTCATACTTTTTAAATGGGACTAGGTACTCATTTACCTACATGCATACCGAATACCGGTATATGCTATTCAACTCTGAAAAATCACATTTTGAACTTGATCTTATATACAGTAGTAAAATCAAGACCAAAACAGGTTTCAAAGAGCTGAAAAAGTTGTAATATTGACTAGAAAAAATGCCTACCTACTATGTTAAAATTAGGTATTAAAGGCATTAGGTAGGTAAGATTGGCACTACTATTAAATTCTGCAAACACTGGCTATATAATACAAATACAAAGTATAAAAGAGTATAACCCACCATATTAAATAAGCCAGTGAATGGCCAGAATAGAAGGTTTGAATGTGTACATAGTTAATTAGAATTAGTAGGCACTAATATGGTAGTTAAAGTTAGCACTGCACTGTAATAAGACCATTTGATTTGAATAATTATCTTAAAAGTACCTGCTATAAGCAGTTTAGATAGGGTACTTCTATTATTACAAATCTAAATAACTATTATGTAATTAGAAGATTCATTTTAATGTGTTAAAATCAATCTAATAAGAGGTATAGGTGTAGATACATAAGTATAAGTATTATGTTGTGGTATATATTTCTTCAACGAGGGTAAAAAGTCCTAACTATAACTCTGGTACTATAAGGCATTATTACATACATAATATAGCAATTGTTTTCTAATGATATTCAATATTCAAACAGTTGAGTATTGGTCGACCTCTTGATAAGATGAATATCTTCAGATATATTTTGACTGTAGAAGATACGAGTAGTCGAAGTCGAAAGTGAATTAAAAGATCCTTTTAATTGAAGTTTAAAGGAAAAATTGACTCATTTAGATTTAGACTCAGACTGCCCATTAGTATTAGTTAGAATACTTTTGATAAGAACATACCAGTAACAGTACTTTAGTACTTATAACTCATAAGTATTTAACTTTTCAAATCAAAGAGTTTCGTGTTTCTGAAGGACAATATATTTACAAATTTATACAATATACCCCAGAGTCAATATCTGTATATTCACTTACAATCACAATATTATAAATAATATTAGTATAATTAGCTTGATCAAAATCAGAACTAGGTACTTAACTAGACAGACAAAAAGTAATTTCCCATAAAATATTTTCAAGTTTCCCATGCCCTTTTCATGTTTGTTTTTTATGCAAACCTAGTGCAGTTTTGGTTTTGTTTTTTTACAAAAAAAAGTTTATGTAATCAAGATAGGCCATTGAAAAATATATTATGGAAGTTATGTCAAGTTCCTTGACTATTTCCTATGCTACTAGTGGAGTTGAAGTGCTTTTGTGTATAAAAGTAAAATCATCAGAGTCACCCTTATTATTATAATATTGACCTTTATTTTATGAAGCTTGTACTACTAACTATACGAGTACAAGTTGTTTCAATATTTTTTTAACTCTTATTTTCAACATCACTTTAGATAAGTGCAATTAGAAGGCAAGGCTAGACGACCTCTAAACTTCAACTGGCCATCAAAATGGGTCAAAAAAATCATATTAATAAACTACCAGGAGGAGTACTAGGACTTTTGATCTCAACTACTTTACTCGTACTACTCATTTGTGGGGTTAATGGAGATGATGCTAATGGAATTTATTCAGTTGGTGTTGGTATTGCTGATGGTAAGCTTTTCGGATTAGGTTTCAAAATTGTCAAAAACTGATCGATTTTGTATTTTAAAATATAGTCACTGGACCAGCTGCAGGCATTGGCTTTGTAAGATTTAATTTCATGAATTAATAATGGGCTCTAAAATTAAAATTAATTGCATTCCTTAAGATAATATAATATGGCTTTAAAACTTAAGACCTTTTTGCACTTCCCAATAAACTTGTTGTGTCAGTAGGGTATAGTTATTTAAGTACCCTACTTAAATTACAAAAATGCTTATTAATACTAAATACTAGCAGAAAATTTCTTAAAAACAGATGTAACTACAGTATATCAAAGTTTCGATTATTATTCATAAAGAAAAATCTTAATATGGTAGTAGGGTATGCCTTAAACCCAATTTTAGACTTTTCAATATTTTTACCACTAGAAAAGTACCCAAAATTAGGGCTCTTTTTCCAACATTTTGACAGGTTTAAGATTTCGATATAAGTATCTAGATTTTTAAAATATAATCATGCAAAAAAAATCTCTATTAAAATTGATTAGCTGTGCTCTTAATTAGTTTGAAAAATGGTCTGAATTTTAATTTTGAGCTAAATTATATATTATATGGCTAACATTAAGATAAGACAGACCTATTCGATGGGCAGTATAGCCCTTTTGCTTATTTTTGCAATTGTTTTACCGATATATTAAAAGTTACCTACCTAGTACTACCTACCATATACTAGGTACATATTATACCTCTCTTAAGTCAAATTATAAGTTCAAAGTATCTAGCTCATTTTATTAGGTTTACGTAACTATTATCATCAGCTAAAGTGCCAAATTCACTTGAACTAAACGTGTAAAGTACCCAATTTACGAGTTTATGGTGTAGGCTGTAGGATATTTAGCACATCATCATTAAAAATCATATTCTTCGAACCCGCATAGTCATTATTAGCAAAAAGGCTAAACCGAAAGTGTCATAATTATAATACCCGGCCGTAATATTTAATCGTTCATTTCTTATACCTTATGTTGACACAGATACTCTACACGAGCCTTATGTCATTTATCGATCGATCGATTTACGATTCCTTTTTACAACTTTATAATTTACTGAAATTGAAATTGGTCCACTATAGTATAGTATCTATATAATAGGGTACTTAAATAAATTGATTAAAGGCATCTGATAGTTTTATCTTTATCTTTATCTGCTGGTAATTTAATAGTCTGAAACAAAAAGAACCAGCCCAACAAATTACCCAACTTTCGAGTCCAGAAACATTTAAAACACTTGTCTCTTAATTAAGGCCAAACTTGCACTGAAGATCACAAGACAAGAACCAACCTATATTTGAACTGCACTTTTATGACCCAGTACTTATATATAATCAATTAAGTAAATGAACAAGTTAGGCCAAATTACCCTTACTAACTTTTTGTGCAATAAAAGTCTATTTCTTAAGGCTAAATAATCCCCTGAAAAAGTCATTTTTTATTTTTTTAAATCTGCCGAAAATAATACTATCACTATGTGTATTTTGGATTTAAACTGCTCTCATGAATAATGGTAGGATGATTAATTCATATCTTATAAGCTATAGGTAATCTGTCTTAAAAGGTTGAGCAAAAAATAAATTATAAACTTTTTTTTTCTTTGAATCAAGCATTTACCTTATAATGATGGCAAAACACGCATATATTGTGCCTTATTACATTACCTTGCTTACATAATTTTAATATTAAACTGACTACGTACGAGTATTATTGTAAAAAGTTCAACAATTTATTAATTTTTGTTTGCTACCAAATTTGAGTAATGAAATGTAAGAATGAGTTTAACTTTGAAGTTTTCTTGAGTAAAAAAAAGTTTTCAATTCATTAATCAGAGGTAAGTAGGTAGGTAGGCATAAGGTAAACAAAAAGTTATATTTTTTAGCATATTTCAAGGAAAGTAAAAATTTCTTTACTTTTCGTAAGAAGCAATTTGTGTCTAATTTGCTCAAAGTATGGCACAATATTTCCAGTATTATACATTTTTTGGCAAAAAATATACAAAATACTTTGTACTATCTGTATTAAAATAAATAAGGATAGTCTTGGACATGAAGATTAAAGGGCAATAATCTCAAAGAATCTCAAAGAATGTAAGTTTACAATCTTACATTAGGTTATCTAATACTAAAAGTAGAAAAAAAAATGTGATCTTGGAAATATTTTCTGAAGGCAATCAACTGCAAGAAATTCGTATTCATCTCAAATACCCATAATACGTGTAATGGCAATATATGAGCAAATTATTTTGCAAAAATAAATTGCAAATTTTTCAACTCATACAGATAGATAGTCAGACTTGAGTCTAGGAGATATGCTTCACAATTATATTAGCACGGATTTTTTGGAAGAATTATTCATACAGAAAAGATTCATAAAGTGTGATTAATGATATGTAATAAAAATAAATAGATGAGATTTTTTTTCACGCCTTTTTCCTATGCACTTTTTTGGAATTTGGACACTTTATCGACCTTAAAATTGACCAATTCAATAGAGGTTTTTATCACATAACTAATTTCATTACCATAATAGCATTAGGTAATAGTAGTAGGTAGTGCAGACTTTTTTGATAAAATATTTTGAAAAAAATATTTTGAAAATTCTTTATAGTCAATCTCTATTCCTTATCCCATATGTATTAGGACCTGATTTCAAAGTTAAGAATATGAAATTCGGATAGTTTAAAGAGTAGGGTATATTAAACTACAATAGAATACTTGTTGTGCGAGCGAAGCAAGCACTTACTATTCAACATTGATTGCACTTTGTCCGTTTGTCTGTCTGTCTGTCCAGAGGATAACTCGGGAACTAATGGACAAATTTGGTATGAAGGACCCTTGCAGGGTCTAGATCTAGAAGGGCAATTAATGATCCCCCATGTTAATCAAATGGTAAAAATGAGGTTTAGGTGGCCTAAGGGGTAATCGATGACGGAGATTCAGAATTTGATGTCCGTTTGACCCGGGAGTTGACCTTTGACCCCGAAAATTGACCTTTGAACCAGAAAAATGGGGCACCTTGTGATATCTTCATTGCTTTGCTCGCACAATTAATAATCAACTTCTAGTGATTTGATTAAAGCCTAGTAATATCCATATTTTAAAACTTTGATAAATTTTAAAAATAGATTGAAAACTAGCTTTGAATACTAAAAAGTAACACTGTCTTATCAGTTGGTTTCTATTTATTCAATCAATACTTATTTTTAATTTTCTAAATGAGATAATACATGCTTGAATCAGTTCTAATTTTACATTTTTGAAATTTTTTAAAATGTCTGGATAAGTGCTTAAGTCTGAAGTGTATAGCTCTTTTAGGTAGAAATGTATGAGAACTTAAATTATACTGCCACTGACCCAGGGAAATGAAAATGTATTATGGAAATGGAACCTTTTCAAAATCTTGAAAGAATCTCATTTTTTTATATTTCTCCAGAACTTTTACCTTAACCCTTATAACTTTGAGATAATAAATATATATACTTGAACCCAATTACTTGCCTCATAAATTACCTTTTCTTTGTTTCACATACCATTCCTAAATCCTATAGACTTAAAAGTACCCAGGACCCATCAGTGAAGCATGTTTCTAATGATAAATTCTCCAGAGAATTTTTAGTGTTTCTGCCTGGAAAAATCAATTACTTCGTATCTCTGTCTAGGTCTCTGTCTTTCATTAGTATTAGGCTTCTTTCTGGTAAACCAAAAAATCCGAATTTTTTTTTCCAAAGATTGGCCTAATTTGACAACTGCGAAATATGACAATTCGATTTCAAATTATTCTATTAGTATTACCACTAGGTACATGTAGACTGCAGACAGATTTAATTAATTCAAAATAAAATATATTCAAAATGTCCAATTATATAAGCCTATCTATTTTTATACATTATTTTGATTTGCCAATTTTTGCTTATGATTAGCTGTAATGTAATAGTACACTTATACGATTAATTCAAAATTGGAGATATGCACCATACACTATCAATTTCATTAATACCTAAACTTACCTACTTAATTTATTTACAGATGGGCTATGCAAGTTTCAATCAAATCGGAAAAGGTAACTCGAGACTTTCTGAATAAACATATCTTTTGAAGTTTTAAAGACCATTAAATATAGAGTAGGCAATAATAAGCACCCTCCTACCTGAATCTTACCTTATTCTCTATAATAAGTGTCAAATTGACTCAAATTTTTTTGAATTACCTTAATCTAATTTTCAATTTTTCTAAATTTTCACCATTTTCTCAATTTGATTTAAATAAACGAAATTTTATTGTACATCAAGTCCTTTTTAATGAAAAAAATGGGCAAAAAATTAGTCTTTAAAATTGAGACAGTGTAAATGAACCTTTTATAAATACGTTGATAACTACATAGGCAATATCACGACTACTAGACTATGTGTATTGGAATTTAACGATATTAAAAATAAATTGAGAAGTCTCTAACAGTCAATTTTAAATTAAATTATTTCCAGGTATCCAGACTAGGCTCTATGCTCGTTCATTTGTCATCGAGTCGAAGACGTCTGGAGAAAGAGTCTCATACACTGTAGCTGAAATTGGGATGATCGATCAGGCCATCAAATTTGAGGTAAAATTATAGCTGCGTAGTAGGTACTAGGTACCTAACTATATACCAAAGGGTTATAAGTATCTCGTACCTACTTGAAAAACATCTACTGTTCCTTATATCTCTACTTTATCTGTTATCTTCTACCTTGACCTTAAATAATGATCAAGTCAAAAAAAAAACAAAAATAATGATCTGATTACTTCGCAATTTACTATATACATATTATAATTCCAGTAAAATCGAATCGATGTTTGAAAATTTTCCTAAGAATTGTGTCCAATGTACTCGATTAGTATGTATCTGTACTCGTAGTATATTTGTAACCAAAAGTTAAGTTTTTATATTAAAAGTATATTTGCAAACAAGTTTACTATACTTTGGATAATGATGCTGATAGATATAAACAGTGATTAGTTGATATATAATTAAAAATAAAAAAAGGAGTAGATTCAAAAGCAGAATCTTCCCAAAGAACCTGGAAACTTTTTTTTCTAATAAGTTCTGAAATTAGCTATTTTACTATTTACATTTACATACATTCTGTTTAAAAACATTTTTTTTCAAATAACTGGTTTTGACGTATACTTATACATTTATGTACGAGTAGATGAGTTTTAGATAATTTTATATTTAGTAAATTCGACTTTGATCTTATCCATAGTTAACAATGCATTTACATTGTATGTAGGTAATATATATGTACCTAAGTATATAATCAGACAGAAACTTTAATTTTTAAGTTTATCTGTATAATTTGATAGGCTACTGACGATGAGTATAGGGTAGCTTAGATATTATTATATACTTACCCATCTAGAAAAATAACAAAATGAAGAAAATGAAGAAATTGAAGCAGCCTTGCCCTTTTTGTATCACATTATTAAAATCATCCAGTAATTGCACATTTACAACTTTATAATTAGCTTTTAACCACTCATAATTATGGTTTAGCTTAGCTTCCTTGTTTCTTGGTGTATTTCTTGTAGTATATTACACCTTATTAAAAATAATTTATTTCACATTTCACATGCAAATTATTATGTAGGTAGATTAAGATATGCTATATTATTACTACACTTACGATTAGGATCAGTATCTTATTAATATACCTAATGAATATTTATAAAGGTTCTAGTTCTAATAATTAAACCTTATTCTTATTATCTAGGCATTTCTTTAAAAATTCCAGGAGGAAAATTTAGCAATTTAAAATAGATTTGAATGGTACAGTATAGTACAAGGTAGGTATATATAGTTATAGTACCTATATCAGCATAATTCAGATGAAAAGAATTGAACTTATCATTATTGGAAATCTATCAATATTCAGTACATTGGAATTTTAAAACATTCATTGAACTTGAAATGAAATCATCTACTATTAAATTGAATTGTTGCAATACTGAATAATGAGATTTTTGACTTTTATAGTGTAATAAATAACTTATTGTTATACCTTGTAAAAGTACATTACATATCTAAATGTACCTACATAAATAGTCAAAGATTATTTTGTTTTTTCAGGTGATTAAGGAATTGCAAATTCGATTCGGAGATACCTATACTGAAAAAAATGTACTCCTCAGTGCTACACATACCCACAGGTAAGTAACTATTTGAATAAATTAGCTCGCTTTTCAATTGAGTCCAATAATGTTGTTAGTCCAATCTAATATCATTTTTGATCAATTTTTCTCGAAATAATATCCCCTACCTACCCATATTTACTTTAATGTTATCAATTTGTAAAAAATATGTTGAATTTTTAGGGTAGGTATCCATTTTTAGTGAATAAAGAAAACTTTTAGTAGGAATTTTTCTCTGAAGTTTTAAACTCAAATTGTTTTTAATTTTTCTTGAAAAAAATACTCACAAAAGCCTGAAATATAGTTTAAAAATGTCATATTTTTTATCTAGTGGCCCAGCAGGGTATTTGCAATACGTCTTGTACGGAATCACTTCACTCGGGTTCCACAAATCGAATTTCAAAGCCGTCGTTGATGGCATCGTCCAGTCAATCGAGAGGGCTCACCATGACATGCACGACGCGAATATTTTTCTCAATAAAGGTCACCTCACAGATGCTTCAATCAATCGATCACCAACTGCCTATCTGGCCAACCCTGAAGAAGAAAGGAATAAGTAAGCAAAAAATTTGCAAATATTGTACTTCTATAAAGATAGTACCTAATATAGGTAAAATGAACCAAGTAACCTTATCCAATAAAATATTCCAAGAAATCTTTGTTTATTTCCCAATCAACCAGTTTTAATTAAAACTATATTCTAGGCGTTCTTAATTAATATTTAATTGCTAATCATGTCAAAAGTGCCCTACTTATCTATCAACTTTTAGAAGACTACGAAATATTTTTAATAATTTAAATGGAAAAGTCTCATGTACGATAAGTATTTGGATTTGGAAGTCTTCTATGTGAATTTACATAAATGAACGCCTCTTCTTATATGTAATTAATTAAACCTTTAAATTTTATAATTTTTCAAAATTATTTTTAAATAAAATACCCTTCCTTAATATATAAGTTGGGTATCATACTTACCTTTAGGGTACCTACTTTAGCTTGAGTACCCTACTGAATTGAAGTTAAAGTTTTTTTGAAAAGTTTTTTTTAAATCATAAAAGTCTATTTCCTAGAGTTAAAATGTATCGTTTCTTGCGTAGCTAGCAAACATATACTCGTACATTGACTATTAATCTAAATTCAAAAAAGTTTAAAAATTGCAAAAAAGTCTTTTAGGTAAATATACTCGTAGTAGATACATACCTAGAGCATAAACACCTAATATATGTAAAGATAGTAGGTAGTAGGTAGTAGTACCACTTGATATACCTAACTACCTTACCATTATTTGTAATTTATAATTTGTAAAATAAGGACTTGTACCGAGTAGTTAGATTTGGTTAAAATAAAGTTTTTTAATTTAAAAAATTGCTGCCACGTGGAAAAGGTTTGGCTGATCCCATTACTTCCAAAGAATAGAGGATAATACACTAAATTTTAAATACGAATTTACATTTCTTATTCAAGAGCTTATTTTCCAGCGAAATCACAGTTTGACTTTGATTTCTTTGAAACTTTAAAATTATTCAAGTAATGTACCTACTACCTACATAGTTTATAAGCAGATTCTGCGACTCTCAACTCCAACTTGAGTTTAAAGTAGGTATTATAAAGTACTTACTGATACTTTTAAACAATAGAGTAGATAATGGTGATTAATATACGAATTATATCATGGATTATCACCACAAGGGGTTCAAATTGTCCATTTAGCCCGTATTCATTGGAATGGATATCTTGTGGTTCTAATGAGCTTTCTGGCCTTTATATGAGGTTTCACATGTAAAGGCCTGAAAGCTGAAAATTTCCTTTGAATATGCTTTTTAAAATGATTTTAATAAAACTTTGACCGTTTTCTACATAATAGATCTACCTAAATTAAAATTTTAAATTGGGTTTTACAGGATTAACTTATGTGTCTTTAGCTTTAGTTACAGTTTTTAAAATTTTAGATAAGGACATGTATTTACAGACTTTCGGTCTGTATACTGAGGATACATCCTACGAGTATATGTTGTGTAGTACAAGACTTTAAAGAAATAAAAAGAAATTTAAAAGATGGTTTAAACTCTTTTATAGATACAATTTTTCATAATTCGAGACTTGAAAGATTCGAGTTAGATTGTACAATATACAGTTAAGTACATATTTCCCAGTACTTTGAACTTTCAATTTCTTATAAAAATATGATGTAGATAATTCAACAATTTTAAAGAATTTTGTTTTCCTTTCATCTTAAAACTTAGGATTAGGTATAGGCATATATAGGTAGGGTACTACCACTATCATTAGTCTTGAATTCATGACTGATACATTTCATAAGGAATTAGGAAGGTACTCATTTGATTAGCCGTATTATTTATTTTTTTGATTATATCGCAGTTGAACTCTATTTTATCAAGATTTCTTTTGTCTAATAAACTCGGTTATTTTGTCTTCAAGCTACATTTTTTGAAATAATTGACAATTAGCTTCCTTATTTACAATTCTCTGAGAATCTCAAAATTTCAGAGAACTCTTTTTACTGAATCCTGTCTGATTGTACAAGTTCAGATTGAATCAGTGCAAAAATGAATAAAAGTTTTGTCTATTGCTTAAGTAAAGGTTATAAAAATATGCTATTTTTTCAAAAAAGCCAGATTTTGTAATTTTTCTATCTACCCAAAAGATTTAAGAATCATTAATCATTAACATAAATAGTTCTTGTTTTGTTCTTGATATTTTTTGTACCTATCCATTCTGACTAGGTATATATGTACTGTAATTTGTTCTTTCTCCGTATCGTTATCATTTATTGTATACCTATAACCATTAGAAAGTTTGAGCATTTTAACTAGAACTTTTTAAACGTTATAAAGGCCAATTAGCAAAATATTTTAAGCACAATCAAAATTAAATTTTTTTTTGCTTTATAGTATAATACATACAATTAATATCGTTTTGTTAGGTATTACATTTCCATTAGATATTTACAATATTATAGTATAGGCTATCAAGTTTCTTACTACATAATTTTAATCGCTTATTAAAATGAAAATAAAGATAAAAAAGTAAGTACCAGATTTATCCAGATTTTGCACTTATAAATTAACAAAATCATGAAAAATGTGTCTCGAAAAATATTAAATGAAAGCAAATTTTATAAAACACATGATTACTGATAGTAATTGCAGATAAATAGGTGAAATTAATGGTCTTTTGAAAGTATAACAAGTGGACTTCATTTAGGTACTGATTTTTTTTAATTTTTTAGATACCCAAGAGACGTCGATACTGAAATGACTCTTTTGAGATTTGAAACATTAGATGGGACACCGCTAGGGGTAAATACATAATAGTTCGACCCAGTTTCAAAAAAATGTCTAGCCTAAATATCTAATCGTTTTCTTAGATTTTAAATTGGTTTCCAGTTCATCCAGGTATGTTTTTAGTAAAATTCTTGATCTAATTATCTTACCAGTTCAATTTCCCTGAAATATTCTTTGATCTAATCTTTAGACATTTTACATGAAATGAAATGATACATTATAATATTTTTAAAAAATAAAATTTATTATCTTTTACAGTTTCAATGAATAATACAAACAAATTGGTCTCAAGTGATAATAAAGGATTTGCTGCATTGTATTTCGAAAAAGCTGTAAACCCACCTGGTACAAGACCAGGAAGAGGCAAATTTGTGGCTGCATTTGCAAGTAGTAATTTGGGTGATGTTAGTCCTAATACAAGAGGACCTCGATGTGTCGATACTGGACTGTAAGAATAAAATGAAATGAAAAAAATTAAATAAAATTGGATTTACAATCCTTTGTGTATTTATACAGCCCATGTGATTTGCACACTTCAACTTGCGGAGGTTTTACTAAAAATTGCATTGCATTTGGACCTGGAAATACGATGGAAGAGAGTACAAAAATCATTGGTGATCGACAATTCAAAAAGGCTTTTGAACTTTTCGAAGATCGGGCTGGATCAATTAAGCTGACTGGACCTATACAGTTTAACCATCAATATGTCAATATGAGTAATTATGAGGTATTGATCACATTTTATATAAAGAAACTTTCATAAATTTTGCATAATCAAGTTCATTAAAATATAGATGACATACCTAATCTAAAATCTATAAAATCTATTTATAATTTCACCCTAAGCCTAACCCATCTAAATATAGGTAAACAAAACTTTAGTCTAATTCCTAAGCCTAGAATATTCTGATTTATCACAGACTTTGAAAGCGTATTTTGACTTTAGAGATTATTAAAATAATTTTCTAAGTAATTACTTACTTTATCTAAAATAATAATCAGTATACTAATTCTGATATTACGTTCAATTTAATGATACAATACTTTTAAATACTCTACTAGAGAAAGTAGAGAAAGTATCTTTTACTATGATAATCATTGTACCTTTATGTTAGACAAAATGAAACTAGTACCCTATATAGTTATATTATAGAAAAAGTATGAGATAAATTTCCAATTTGACCCAAAAATAACAAAAATATAGTTAAAAAGTAGACAATTCGTCAACATTATTGAGATATGAAATTAATATTTTGGAATTATTAACAAATTTTAACCAGATACTATTGTACCATACCTATTTTGAATACCTTCTATACTACTGATAGTGACTAGTACTTAGGTTACTCATATAATCAGATGATAAAAATTATATTATTTAGACATTTCTAGTCTTCAGTTCAAGCAGCAGGTGAATAACAATTTCCTTTTTGTGCTAGCCCAAATTGATTTATTTCACCCAAGACATTGTTCATAAATCTCTTTCATATTTTAAATGTCTAACTCATGTTATCTTAGGATAACTGGCATTGGCATATATAATTTAAATTCAGGCCGAAACCCATTTTTTGGTTTCCACTTTTATTCAAAATAAACACCCTACAATATATGTATTATGTAGAGATCTAATTTTTTTTAAAGGATTTGGATTTTAGCCTTGAAACTCCATTCATATGCTAAATTCTAAAATTGTTAAAATGGATATTTGGTAGGAGTATTATCTAGACTATTTTTCGAAAGAAAAGTATCAATTATTTGACATTATTATATTTTTTTTGAATCAAGATAACACTTGAGGATGAAAATGGTGATCCTTATACAGTAACAACTTGTAAGGCAGCTATGGGATACAGGTACCTAAATACATTACCTACACCACTATACATAAAAATATGCAAAAATATTTCTTATTTTGATCCGGTTCATTTAACCCGACACCCACATACTGAAATAATGTGATTTTATAAATGAAATTTTATACAATTTTGCTCAATTTTATTATAGTTTTGCAGCTGGTACAGTTGATGGCCAGGGAATGTTCGATTTCACACAGGGGACCACAACAGGTATAAATAAATTGCTAAATATTAGCTATGCAATTAAATAATTAGACATTTTCAGCCATTCTTTTTTGGTGAATTTGAAATAAATGAGAACTTTCACCTGACTTTCTCTTTTTAGGAAATGCTTTTTGGGATTCTGTTCGAGATTTATTGAAAACTCCAAGCCCAGAGCAAATTGAATGCCAAAAGTAAAATTTTTAAAAAATATTGAAATCTGCCTTTTATTCATATACTTACTGTATATGCTGTATATGATGTTGATATATACATATGAGCTATAGTACCCTATCCTAGTCTAATAATAACAAAATAAGTCATAAATTAACCTGTAAATCGAAATTTATTGAGAAAGGCTTTACAATTACAAATAACTTTTCGACTAAATTGATCGGAAAAAGCTTTTATCGTGTCCCTGAACATTTTTGTGACATTTCACTTTCGACTACTATACATGTTTCAATTGAAATCGAGAAATTGTATAGAATTATATTGAATTTTATTTTGAAAGATTTCGAATGACATAAATGAATAATAGTCTGGAAATAAAGTACTATATCGAGTACCTTTACAGAAACGCAATACACTCTTAGGGGGTTGTCATTGTATGAGGTTTTTTGATTTCTTGACTATTTTGTATTTTGTACTATAGTATAGCATGTACATGTATAGAATGTATTGAATTATTTAATTATTTTTTATGATTTTTTTTAGACCTAAACCAATTCTACTAGCTCTCGGAGAGTCTAACCTACCCTACGAATGGACAGCTTCAGTTGTTGTCACTCAAGTTCTCAGACTAGGAAATCTTTATGTTTTGGGAATTCCTGGAGAATTAACCACTATGGTACCTTACTATGGGCATAGATAAATCATTTTTATAATTAAATGTGAAATTAATTGAGAAATTAATTGATATTTTAAGGCTGGAAGACGCGTGAGAGAAGCTTGCCTATCAGTTCTCCCTGAGGGCTCGGAGGTTGTAATTTCCGGTCTTTCAAATGTAAGATCAAGATTATTTATCGTTTTTTATTTCCAATATTTTCTCAACCAAAATTGTATCAAAATGAATATCTATTTATATTTGTAAGTACCTACTTGTAGTGTGTATAGTACGTTCAGTATACAGGGTAATTCAGATTCAGATCAAAAATATCAAAAAAGAAGAGCAAAATTCAAGCTATGGTTGGTATACAAGTAATCGTATTCCTGTGAAACTTGAAAACCCTACCCATTTATACATAGATATTAGATTTAGAATTGAAATTTTCGTGATTTTGATTACAAGAGACTTTTTACCAATAGGCACAGGTCTACATAAATTCATACATTTTGGCTGATTGCAAAATTTGATAGTAAAACTGAAATATTGAATATTCTATTCCAGAGGTTATATAACGAGTAGTGTACTCCGTATTTGATAAAATATGTTTTGCTTTATGATATAAAAAGGTTCTTATTCTTAGAAATACTGATAGGAAAAAAGTTGATTACAAAATCTAAAAATATTGAGCTAGGTATATCAACTTACTAACTAATCGTAAGTACCTGTACATACTAGTATTTTACAAAATAGACTTAATAACAACAGTACTTGTAACACATACCTACCTTTTGCCAATAATAGCATAGAGATATTTTATTTAAAATTATGATTATGATAAAAAGATTTTAGATTTTCAAATTTTCTGAATCTGACCTAGATTCTAGAATTTTTCAATCTAAAATAATCCCAGTAGTCTTTTACCTGTCTAGTCTCTAGTCAAAATATCCTTAGGTATATTTTTACAACTTTTTTTAAAAGTTTTGATAAAAGTTTAAAAAGTTTTTTTTTACAAAATTAGGTTTACACACATTACATTGCTACACCTGAAGAATACGATGTTCAAAGATATGAAGGTGCTAGTACACTTTTTGGAAGGTAAAAATTTTACAAATTTTCTAAAACATATTTTACAAGTATTTAGTCACACCCTGTATTATAGGTACTAAATATTTACTATTTTTATTTCAAAGACATACCCTGGATGCCTATATAAATCAATACCCATACCTTCTCTCGACAATGGTCAAAGGTCAACGAAATCTTCTTCTTGATGGTCCACAACCTCCAAATCTTCTCTCCAAACAAATTTCTCTCATCCCAGCTGTTTTCATGGATATGCCACCATTTATGAAGAATTTTGGTGATGTTATCAGGTACGAGTAAACATTCAACTATAATATCTATAGTGTATTTATCTCAAACTTCAATCTCAAAAAAATATTACAATTTAGTCATTTAAAAGTATCGAGTCTTTCATAAGTCTTATGTACATCAAGTATTTTGAAAAAAGCTTGAGGAATATCCATAAAATAAAAGCTTAAGGGTCACATTCAAAGAAAACGTGACCAATATCTGTAAACTGTAACAAACCAGTTCAATTAAATAGCCTATTCTGGCTTATTGAGGCTTATGCATCATACAATCCGGTCCGGAATATAGAAGAAATATATGAAAGTAGATGCCAAAATCAAAATCTGTTTATATTAGTACAACATCTAAAGTATCTACCTATTTTTCGGAGTAGGTATTTTACTGTTTTTGTTGTAGGCTTCGTCTGCTGATGAAAATAAATTCCAATTAGTTATTTTATTTCAAGTGGTTTTTGTTGAGCTAGGTTAGGTTTGGCTATATTGATAGGTTACTCACTCTTTTGATCTTTAATTATGAAAATTGAAAATAAAACAAAAAGTTCATTAAAACTGTGGCTTGAGTCTTGAAGTTATTAAACTTTAGGTTTCTGACTAAAATGCCTTTATTTACCCTATGCTATATTATGTATAAGTTTCTCTCTGTTAAAATCTTATTAATAGTCACAAAATAATCAAATATAAAATAATTTATGAAAAATATTTTGTTTATTTATGATTTAGACATCCATATCCCATCACAACTGCCGGTGAGACGATCAAGGCCGTGTTTGTCTCAGGAAGTTTGAGAAATAATCCAATGCGAGAAGGTTCATTCTTCATAATTGAGAAATTGGATGAAGTGAGTGGACGTTGGTCAGTTGAGAGGGACGACTCGGACTTGGACACAAAGTAAGTCCATCAATCAATTTCATTTACTTTAGTTTCAATTTCAATTTCAATAGTAGTGTATATCTAGGGTATAGCTTTACTACTTTAGAAAAGTATCTAATCCTTCAAACCATATTAAATGAGCTTATACAGCCCAAATACTACCCAAAACTACAGTATACTAAGATTATTTTGAAAAATTGAGATTAATTGGAAATTCTTTTTTCAAATTATTGAAAGGAAAGTATTTTTTACTTTTTTAGGTAGGGTTACAGGGTACAAATAAAAAGAAAGATTTAGAATTTTACCTCAATAGAAAGGATCAAATCTTAAGACTTGATTCTAGTGTACTTTAAAGTATTTTAACTTGTAATTCTTAGAAAATACTACTTAAATAATAGGGTACTATGATATAAGTACTAATACATTGTAAATATCTATAAATTAGGTAGTTGGGTTCTATATAGATTCTAGTGGGTACCTACTTATTATACTATTACAATACGAGTACTACCTACCTTATACTTGCTATTTTTACCTACCTAGCTGATTCCGTTAGCTTAAATTTCTTTTGTATTTTTTTGAGAAATATTAAAAACTAATGGTAAGATACTATCGTATCTCTATTCTGCCTACTACAGTATATGTATAGTATTATTAAGCTGTACATATATTATCTACTTTTCCTAGAGTTTTTAATTGCTTATTTTTTGAAGAATTTTTGATAAAAGTAGTTATTGAGCTTGCTTTTGAACTCGATTCTAATAGTTATTAAACTTATAGGTATAAAAATTCTCCCTAATAAAATGAACATTATTTTTTGATCTTGGGCCTTTGTAGTAAGATTCAAAATTGCATATCCTTTGTCCTTTTACCAATCCGAAAAGCTTACAGAATATTTGTTTTTAATATATTCTTAAGAAAATTTTTAAGACAAGACTACTTACCTAGGTACTATTGGTAGGTTTAAATTTTATTTGATGATAAATTTTCTAATTTTTTTCTAGATTGGAATGGTATAAACCATTCCCACTATCTCTCCAATCTGAAGTAGAAGTTTTCTGGGAGGTGCCCCTTGACCAAGAACCAGGTACATACCGAGTGCGACATTTTGGCTATTCGAAACCTTTCATGAAGGACCCAAGACCTTACCAAGGAACTACTAATGATTTCAAAGTAAGTCTATAATTTGTTTATAAAAATACTACTTTAATAAATATTTATAAGCACAGATTAACTAATTATTTTATTTACCAAAAATTTCGCCAAAAATTTACATCAAAAAATAAACTTTTATGGAAAACTTTTATAAAATATTTCGGATTAGATATTTTTGAATGACTTGGACTAACCTATTGTATGTACATACTAGTAATTAGTAATTAATAATAGAACAATGAAATCAAGGAAAGTTTTCAAATAATCCCAATTTGCGTTGGTGGATTATAATTTTAATAATAATTTGAAGTGCTTCGATCACTACCTACTGGATAATAGAGAACAATTAAAGGATTTAGGTTTAAAAGATCTGGGTCTTTCTACGTATATACTTACAATTAGGTATATGTATAAGTATTATTTAAGCTAACTAAACCTATTATTAATTTTTATGAACAATCTGAAATCTGAACTAGTTTCATTTTCTGAAATTTAATCTTTAATATCCCCCTTTGGGAACTACACTATAATTCCTATAAATCTGTAAGGTAGGGTACTACTAGTAAAGACATAAAAGCTAAACCACATTTACCTCGCAATATTTTAAATGAAACCTTATTATTGCTAGACTTTGAAATTATTTTAAATACTTAGCAAAAAGTTAAGTACCTATAATACTTGTACTTACATAATTATAAATACTGTGTAATACATAGTATGTGTAATGTGTACTTGAGGTAATTATACAAAATGATTTTGTGGGTTTAGATTATTAGATTTGAATTTTGAAAATTCTTTAGAACTTTGGTTAATTCTGTCTTATACTCAAAGTCTGATTCTGATTATAAATCCAGTTCCTAAGAATATTCAAATAGTACATGGAATTAGTCGAGCTTCGATCTCAAATAAAAGTTGCAATTGTTTTGCCTATTCTTTAGCAGTATGCTTGCCTAGCTTAGGCATCTGGTAGGTATTTATTTACTAAAATTTTAGAAAGGAAATAAATGTATTTTATACAATGCATTTTAGCAATCATATAGAATCATATAGAATCATAATTTTAAATTTAAAAAAATTTAAAAAAAACTTTCATTAAAAAGTCTCAAATTAGGTATTTGAAACAGCTAGTAGAGTGCATAATGCAATAAATTCCATTCTAGAGTACGAGATTCTCGTATCGATGAAAAATAATCATTTATCAGAGCATTAAATTTCAGAGAATTTCTTTTAAAACTTAGGTATCTCAAAAAATGGTGTAAAATTCTATCGAATTTTCTTTGAGATCTTTAACTTTGGATATCCAAAGAATTCTAATGAATTCTTTCGAGTCTAAATTTACAAAGTTTGTGCAATTTCCATTCCAATTATATTATTGCATTTTTAATTTGCATAAAATGGCTGGAGGAAATTTGAGAATTTTTCTTATTTGCATAGTATTGAGTTTTTCTATTAAGAAATTGGACTATTGATAGTGAGCACAAGCATGTGTTCAGAATTTCTTATATAAACTTTGCTTACAATACCTATATACCTATCTGTATACCTACATATAAACTGTCTGAAATCAGGATAGAAAGGCCCTTTTGAAATTTGAGTTTATTTATAGGTACTTCGCAATTCTCAATATCTATGTTATCATATTTTATTTTATATTAAGATAGGATATTTATGATACTCGTACCTATACATATGTTGCCATCATCTTATCAAACTTTCTTTCAGACCTCTATGCAAATCTTAATTGGTCAAAATCAAAATCCAGCCTAAAATTAATTTTATATAGAGTAGGTACTATAATATTTGCATTTACATGAACCCTATTAAGGATTATTTCAAAAGTCCTGAGTGAGCTTATCAAATTTTACTAATTGTAAGCTTAATCAATAAAACTGAAATTTCTCAAAAACTAATAATAAATATTAGAACTATTTACTATCTATGTATAATTTAACCCTTGAGTTTCCAACTTTTAGTTAATTTTAAATCCTACATTACCACACCTACCTACTTTTAAAATATAAATTTTTGATCAAAAATTTATTTTACTTAGGATTAGTACATTTGACCCACTTTTTGGAGGTCACAGATCAAAATTTTAAAAAGTCTATCAAATCCATCTAGGTGACATTTATTAGCTAATCCTTTCACAATTTACGTAAATATTTCAAATATGGTAAATTTAGATATCGATCAAATTATTAAGATCAAGATATCCATTTGGGACTTTCTTACTCATATCCATATGATAAATGTTACAGATAAAAATAAAAAAGTTGTCAAATCTAGATGTAATCCAATATTTCACATTTTTGTTCTACAAACAGATATTTTTTATTTTATTTTATTTTCTATTGTAGATTCGGGCACCAGCTTCAAGTAAAAATCCCCAAGGAGCTTTAGTAGATGTAGAAATGAAAAAATCTAGAGCAGAAAGTTCTCGAAAAAATGACATCATCACGGTTGGTGACTTCTGGAGAGCTCTCATCAAAGAAAGACACTCGAATGAGAAAATAAACGCAAACAAACAAAAGAATAATAAAATCGAGTATGAGGTAAACAGTTTATAAAAAAAACCGAGCTTTCAATTTAATCCTGTAAATATTTACCATTACACTACTTGTATTACTAGTACTTATATAACTACATTATTTCATGACCTTCAAAGACCTTACTTAAAAAGTTTATATACCAAATGTCCTAAATATCATTTAATTTACACATTATTCTATCATTTACACATTATCTACCATATTTAAGTTAAATTACTATTAGACAATTATATTAGTAGTAATTTAGGTAGGTACTAAAAATTGTGATTTACCATTTGTAATGAATATGGAGTATGTCTAGAATATTTCAGTTCAGAATGGATAAGTATAAGTAAAGTATTTTGTTAAATATTTATTTTTATTATGATAAGAATTTAGGAATATAAGTATAATAGGTTAATGAATTTAGGAAATTTGTTATTTTTGATGCTGGAATTCAGATTTTGTGAAAAAATTTTGTCGAAAGTTAATAAAGAAATTAAAAATACAGAATAAAAATATTTCAAAATTTATTCAGCATATGTTTAGATGTACATATACGAATAGATACAGATATATAGTGTATATTTTATATTTTGAAAAGTAATTAAGTAGATACCTATTACTCACGAATTATTTCTACAAAAACAAAAAGCATTCTTTGAAGTAAAAGTAGTTTTCCTTTGTAAGAAATAATTAGTGTAATTTTAATTAACCGACCTAATAATTAGCAAATTAATAGTTAAATAAATAACTTAAAACATGTTTTATTTTCCTGAAATTTAATCTATTTGTTTTTAGTGATTATGTCTAATGGTGCTTTCTTTACCGATCCTATATATGGTTTCATTTCACTTTTGAAACTATTCAATTTATATAATGACCCCAATTATTTCCAAATACCTAAGTCTAGTATCTACCGAAAGATAAAAGAAATATTTTAGAAGCCACATATATGGATTAAATTACCTTA
>JAQIXA010001792.1:0-21895 GCA_034699045.1 Nanhermannia cf. coronata Gr-Ori-00579
GTGAGCTGAACACTTTGGCTATTCTAACTCGAAAGACGGCTGGAAACCGGGAGACGGATGGCTTGTAGCGCCCATTAAATGTGATTATCATTCTCGTTAATTTTTTTTATATCTTGATTTTTTTTCAAAAGTTGTGACCTAAAATATCTCACAAATGACATCGAATTTTTATGAAAACAAACAAAGTCCAAGAATTCTCTTTCAAATGAAATATACCTAGAAGCCTTTATATGTACTACCTTGGCGCAAAATCAAGCCTACTTGAACTAATCTTAAGTCCTTTATATTTTCAAGTTGGTGATTATAGGCTACTGTAATTTATACTCGAAATGCAAAAAACTGTTCTCAATTTTTAATTATCGTTGACCTAGAGCCTAGAGGTTTATTAAGCCCATATTTTTTGTCATTTCATTGATTCATTAGAAAATAAGCCGGAAGAAAAGAAACTTTGTTTACCAAGTTAGGCTTTTTTGACTATAATTTTACATTTTTGGCTTTCAAAATTTCCGAAATTGTCAAAAAAAACTGAAAACGAAGGAAAAAAACTTAAAGAAGGCCTAAAATATCCCATATTTGGTCATTTGCTTATTTTTTGATGACATGGATTTTCGATATTTTTTAGAACCTCATATAAATTCTTGATTATAATGATTGTAATGTCAAATTTTGGCTTTTTACTCGGAAAAATGGTCCGTATTTACAGAGTCAAAAAACGGACATCAAAATTGGCATAAAAGCTACTTTTCTGTTGTACTAATTGTACGAGATACCTGTATATAAAAATGAAATACTTATCTATCGTAAAGTTGTAAATATCAGACCTCCACAAAGTAAGGTCGCCGATTCGAAAGAAAATTTTACAAAATCGAAATGTGTTAAATGGGGGGCCCTTAAGTATTTATTATCTCATAGTCCAGCCAAATTACAGGTATATTATTTGGTCATCAAGTACTAGGGATATTACATTCCAATTTCACTGACTTGACCAATAAATCACCAAAATCTCAAACTAAAATTCTCAATGTTTCAAGATAAAAATCTCAAACTAAAGTATTACTACTACTGTATATTGATATTGTAGTAGTACTGCTAGAAAACGTAAAATTTGAAATCTAAAATTTGAAATAGAGCTGTGTGTTTTGATAAGTATTTTGGCAGTTGGTAGTCTTGTCCAAATATCTTGAGGGTTTTTGAGGATTTCAAATTTCAAATCCGAGGATTTAGTTAAATAATACTGGTCTATTACTAGATAGTAGTACTGTTAGTAGATCTAAGGTACTTATATCCTCATAGTTTTTGGGCTTCTTGTGTGGGTTATAGGACTATTAGTTTAAGATTATTTCGAGGATTATTTATTCTTAGATTATCAGGCTATATTGACAAGTAAAGATTCCTAAATCTCAGATTTCAATGTTTTAGTGCAAAAATCCTAGAAAAATTACTTTTTTATGCAAATTTTACAATTTTGTCAGAGTTTCAACAACCTAAATGATAAGTACCCTACCTACCTAGTCTATGAAAAAATTGAAAATTGATACTTTGAAAAATGAAATATTCAGGTCTTTACCCTGCATGTTAAACCTCATATAAAAGTTAAAAGCCAGAGGGCCCATAATAACCCAAAGATATCCTTTAGAAAAAAATTTTGATTCATTTTTTTAAACATAATATTCATTACATCTCTGTAATTCATTAGAAATTAGAAAGGCTAAATAATAATCTGAAATCAAAAAAAATGTAGGTTTCGAATTGTAAAATTTGAATTGGCATTAAAATCTAAATTTTTTAAATTACAAAAAAAGATACTTTACTAGGCTTTAATCAACTCACTAGAAGTTGATTATAAATTGTGCGAACAAAGCGTTGAAAGCTTCTCAAGTTACCCCATTTTTGGAGTCAAAGGTCAATTTCTAGTTAAACGGAGGTCAAATTCGAAATCTCCGTCATCGGTTACCCCTAAAGCCATTTAAACCTCATTTTGGATTTTTCCCATTTAATTAACATGGGGAAACCTTAAAGGGTCCCCTGACCCCAAGGGGTAACATCTAAAAATTTTCGAGCATGCACGATTAGACCTGGTAAGGGTCCTTCTTACCAAATTTGGTCAAGATCGGTCCAGTAGCTTCCGAGTTATGCCGCGAATAGACACAGACAGACAAACAGACAAACAGACAAACAGACAGACGGACAAAGTGCAAGCAAAATTGAATAGTAAGTGCTCGCTTCGCTCGCATAGTTAAAGACGTTTTTAGCTTGAAAAGACTCGTCTAAATGAGATGTTTATAAAATTTTATAACATTTTTGAAGGTTTACCTGTCTTTCATGCGTTAGTATAGTAAGTAAACGTAGTCTTTAGTAGTAAGTAGTAAGTACCTATAGTAAGAATTGAGGGTAAATAATGTGGGCAAAATTTGAGCCTGAGGATTGCAGGGGTGAACCTTAAGAATAACAATAACACATTAAGAAAGACAACCAAAAACCAAAGTTTCCAAACTGACGACTGCAGTATACATAATATCACAGTATATAGTAGGATTAAACTATCAAAACAATAGCTCTAATAACTCATAAATACATGTAAGATACTAGTATACCTTATTTTATATTTTAAATATGTTGACAGTTGCTTAACCTCAAATCTATCAACTATCAGGAGGTACTTGTATAAAGGGCTTAAATAAAATCGAATTTTAAATTTCATAAGGATAAGAACTGCCCTAGTTAATAAGACACAAACTTCGTTTAGGCACCTAATTTACATCTACTATTTTCAAATTGTAAAAAGATACTTTAGATTTATCAATATTTCAAAGCCCAGTTGAATTTTAGAAAGAATTCAGAATTTTTTATAATCTTTTAAAGTTGTATATAACTTATAAAGTTTTTAAGAATTTTTGATAAAATTCGTTTAATTTTTATTCTAAAGGATGTAAGGCTTTATTCTAAGGCTTTAGGCCTTAGAATGTTAAAGTTAAATCTCATATAAAGGCCAGAAAGTCCATTAGAACACAAAGATACCCTTTACCTATAGGGTTTTTATCATTTTTATCATTTCTTAAATGAACTATAGGTAATATTTTTTAACACTTATGTCTATTAAACCTCGTATATTAAACCTTTTTTGGTCAGAAAAGTTTCAAAAATTGCATAAAATTGTACAAGAGTGCAAGTTTAAGGATTTAAGTTTGAAGGATTTGAATAAAATACGAGCAAATGAAATACCTTCTAAATCATTGGCTTGACCGAACTAAATTTTTAGATATTTTGATTACCAAAATTCTAGACAAAACTAAATTGTATTTTTAAACAATATCAGTAGATACTATATCTAATATCAATACAAAATTACATATCTAGATATATAGATCATTTTTTAACTATTACAATACTAGGTAGGTACTTATACAAAACTCCATTAAAAAAGTGTTGAGTTGTTTTTCTGATCAAAAAAATGTGATATTAATGAATCTCTTAGCGTATCAAATCCTCTCAATTAATCACACACCTTTACACAAAAGCATCAAAAGTACACAAAAACAAATTTGAGATTCAAAAGTGCTCTGATTATGAGGTTTTTATTATAGTAAAATTCAAATACCAAGCACTACTAGTACAAGTATAATCTACTAGGATTTAATTAACTACTTTTTAGTTGATTATTACTAGCAAAACTTTGAATTCATCACAAGTGGCCCCATTTTTCGGGCAAAAGCTCAATATTCTGGGTCAATTGTCAATTTTTGGGTCTAACAGATAATTTTTTCGGAATTTCCATTGTCAATTAACCTTAATTATGGCCATTTAAATCTTAATTTTGATTAAAATGGGGACATTTAAAGGAATACTAGTACTCCAAGGGTAATGTGAAATTTTTGTCTAAAAGGCACAACTAGACCTTATAAGTGTCCTTCATACCAAATTTGGTCAAAATAGGTCCAATAGTTGAGTTATCTGAGGACATTTAGTCAAGCAGACAAACAAACAGACAGCAAACAGACAGACAAACAAACAGACAGACAAACAGACTGACAAAGTGCAAGCAAAGTTGAATAGTAAGTGCTCGCTTCGCTCGCCCAACAATGTACACTATTATAGATAATGAACTTTTGAGAATAAAGTAAAAGAGATAAAGCTACATTCTACAGTCTACATTTCAAAATAAATTTACATCATAAAAATGTCTCTCAAAACTCGGAGATGATAATTTATCTAACTCTGAGAAACTGACAGGAGAAATCACTCAAAATTCAAAATTCTCCACGAAATGTGAATAAATGAAAGTAGTCCCATTTATTTGTGACATGGACGATTCATTAAGGCCAAAGTTCAGCTTTTGTGCTCAAACTCTAAATTTACATCAGGCAGGTTGGTAATTTTTACAATACATCTTGTAATTCAGTATTCAGAGAATGCACTTTTTTAGATAGTACATGATAGTAAGAAATTTCGATAATTTATTTATGATTTTGTGGTCCTTATGGATTTATGCAAATGGATCTTTTTACTTTTCTCTGGCATTTACAAATGGGTCTATTTTACTGATATTTTACATTAAAATCAGCTTATATTAGGTAATTTAAACTTGAATTTTAGTATTTTTAAGAGATTTTAGGGTAGATTATGGATGGATTGGATAGGTTTTAGAAAAGATATCTTGGGGTTATAATGGGTTTTCTGGCCTTTATATGAGGCTTAACATGAAAAGGCCTGAAAACCGAATACTTCCTTTAGATACTCTGATTCCGGATGAAACAGTTGTCTTTTGACCTGAAACTTTTAACAAATTCCAAGTCAAAAGTACACCTGATTCAGTTGAAAACAGGCTGTCAAAAAGGATATCTTCGACTTTCAGAACCTCATATAAAGGCAAGAATTAGAACCCTAATACAGAATATATCCTTTCCTAAAAGTTTCCAAACTATCCCTAAACTACTCCTACATACTTGTATATCCTTTAAAAGCTTAAATAACCTAAAAATTGTCATAAAATGTACCTATGATAGATTAACAAAATTTCAAAACTTTGGATTTCATAAGCTGGAAATGAACAAAATGTCTAAAGGGGGATTTTGAATAGAAATATTTATTTTGACAGGGAATTATATTCATAAAAAGATGACCCTTCCTGCCCTTGCTTGCATTTGAAAGATCAAATTTACAAACTCTGATTTTGATCGAATTATTATTTCAGGGCTCGAGGCAAAATTTCCAAAATTTTCGAGTCATTTGAACCGATCGAGATCCCAATATAATTTCATATCCTTTATAGTACAGTACAGTAGTATAATGCAATTAATTCCGCTTCTACGAAGTTTGTCAAGTTTAATTTAATTGTGAAAATGTTGATCTCGATTTCATTACATATTTTGATACATAAATACACTAGTAATAGTACTATGTATCAAGACCCTTGACCTAATCAAATTACTATCCTTAAACTCAAATTTCCGAATATAAATCTACTTTAGATCCCAAATTGAGACATCAAAATAAATCTCGAGTTTTAAAAACACATCACAAATAGCTCGAAATCTTCTAAAAAATATCTCAAAAATTTAAAATTCTATCTGTATTTCACTGAAGCTTTTAAGGACAGTTTTACACATTTTTTAAGTATACATAGAGAGTAATTAAGTCATAAAAACTTGGCTTAAGAGATTTACACTTTAAAAAGTAATTTTGATTAAATACGTGATTTGCCAGTTTGCAAAAAGATAAAGTACCCTACTAAAAAAATTGTAAAAAGTGTAATGAACCTTATCTAGGTATAGGTAAAATAATTGTAGTATGATATATGCGATTTTAATTGGCTCAAATCGTGACAGAGCACTTTATGAGAAGCCAAGGGCCCCTATAAATAAATAAATAAAATAAAATAAATACTATCTTATACATGGTGCATTTTTCATTCGAAAATTGAAATAACAAAAAAGGAAAAGTAAAGGTACCCTAATAATTTATTCAAAAATCTCAAAATTTTGTTAATTTTACATTCTCGTAGTGGATAATAATGAATCTATCTAAAATTAATTTCAACAAAATTTTGAACTTTTTTGAATAATGAACTTTGAAGTTAAAATCTTTTAAATGTAAAAAGATAAGGATTTTCTAGTTGAACTTTGACCTAATCTGAAATATAGAGTAAATGTAGATTAGCTTGACCTTGACATAAGGTCAAAAATTTCGAAAAATCTTACAGATTTTCAAATTGCATTCTACATAGGTATATAACTAGAGTACAAAAAGTGTCGATTTTCTTAGAATTTTTAATTTTTTTAATGTAAACGCCGTTTAAAATAAATCATTATAAATCTATGCTCAAATATAAAATTTAGTTTGCTTGCCTCCTATTACAATCCATATAAATATACATATTATATAACTGATCTAGGTATATTTTTCAGCTCTGAAAAACCTAATTTTTCCTCAATTTCAAGCACTTGAGTATTGACTTAAATTATAAAAAAGATGCTTGTTTAGGTTAACATTCAAGCATAATGTTAAAAAATGTAAACAACTTTTATATCAAAGAACATTCTGAACTAAAATATTTACTAAATTTTTCAAATTTTTCTACAATTTTAGGACTTTTTTTTCAAAAATCTGGAAATTATGAACTTTCTAAAAAGGATATCTTTGGGTTCTACTAATGGACTTTCTGGCCTTTATATGAGTTTTAACATGCAAAGGCCTGAAAGCCAAATTTGATAAGTTTAGGATATTGCAAACTTGTATCTTTACTTGGTATAGTTGTGATAAATATTTCATTTGAAAATTGAAATAACAGATTATCGAGGGGTCCGTATCTGGGCCAATAATACTTATGCAAATTCCCATAAGACCCTTACTATGATGGTAGAGTACGAGTATGAGTAGTCCCAGTTGAATTCAGGCCTAATCAAATTCATGACCATAGACCATGGACAGATACTCAAAACCATGGTTTGGATTTCGATGTGGATCTGTCCATTAGCGAATTACACATCCCCGATTTCTTTGAAAACTCCGAAATTTACCCGAGTATTATTTTTACCAGCCTTACTTACCCTTATACAAGTACCCAGTACCATGGTCTATATACTATAGGGTACACTACATAGTTCATTTCACAAGGGCTCAAAACATAAACAACCCTATACATTTCAATTTAAAAAAAGGGCAAAAAACGTACTAAACCTCTCACAAGCTCCTTAATTCTAGACCTAGAGGTCTGAAATTTAAAGTCTTTTAAAGAGATATAATATACTAAAACATATACACATACTTATACATAAATTGGTAATTATTTTCTTTAGGATTCGATTTAAACTCATTCCTATTTTGGTTGAATTTACTCCTACAGATATACATATATTTGGATTAACTTTACTACACCAGTATGAAATTAACCTTATTAATTTTTAAAAATCCTAACTTAACCTAATCTAAACTACATTAAAAAAAATTTGTGTTTAATTTTATAAAGGGATAAATATACGAGTAGACTTCAGTTGATAGAAGGGAAACTAATTATAAAAAATTCAAATTTTGTGAATTTAAAATCTACATTGGTAGTTTAGTTTGGCGGAATAATTTATACCTTCAAAAATGTAGGTATTATTAGATATTTTAAAAAAATTTAAAATTCAGATTCAGACCTCTAGGTTTACAACCACAAGTGTTTAAAAAATTCTCAAAATTTTGGTCATCTGCCTAGATCAAATATATTTAGATTCATTCTCAATCATCTATTCCAATGTATTTACGACTAATTAGATGTAAAATAACTTCAAAGTTATTTTCCGGGATTTTTTCATAGGAAATGCCAATACCTTGTTCACAGCTTTTGTAGTGCTATATCGAAGCAAAATTTAGCATAAAACTCGATTTTGATAATCATTTTGACAAATTCTGCTGCAAAAAACTCCAAACTGATACGGGAATATTCGAAAATTATCAAAAAACTGACTGAAATTAACTGAAATATAAAGATTTTTGATGATTTTCAAATATTCCCGCTTCAGTTTTGGAGCTGTTTACAGTAGAATTTGCCAAAATTATTATCAAAATCGAGTTTTGAGCTAAATTTTGCGTCGATATAGCACTACAAAAGCTGCGAGCAAGGTATTGGCATTGGCATTTCCTATCCACAAATCCTGGACCCCCCTTTTTAAATGGCCAAATACGAAATACGAAAGAGCCAAATACGAAAGAGCAGTATGGCCCGTTTTAAAAATATATTTGGGGCTACCCTTTTGGCAAAAAAGTACTTGTTTCAAACCCCTTTAATTCTCATGCCTGAATTTCCTCAATTGGACACAGAGTTCAAAAAAAGTGTCGAAAAATATGTCAGAATTATTTTTCATAACTCGTCATATCATACATTGAATACAAATGTACCTACATTTTAAATTTCAATTTTAAAACCTAGACCATATGCTTCAAGTTGAATGAAGCCTATAGTGGTATTCATATCTCAATTTCAAATTGAAATCCTAGTTTTCGTCTACTTCCTATATATGAAATCTAGGATTTCAGATACCAACATGAGAGTTTAAATTTTTAATATTTAAATGAATTTATTGAAGCACTATCTTTGATTTTAATTTACTCTGAAATGGACATTACAAATTTAATAAAAGTTTTAAAATTTTAAATTCTCTCAGGTACACCCTGTAGCCTTTAAATGTTTACCCATAGTGTACTCCACTTAAAAAGTCCATTTGAACTCTTAAATATTTAATTATTTTTGTATCAATTGTACATACTATACTATAGATACTTTAGATACTTTAGCTAGTATAGTACGATAGTATGTACTGATAGATAAAACAATTGTACATTTGCTCGATAAATATTTGACTAATTCACCTGTAGACGATAGAAACAGAAACATTTAAATATTTGAGGAAATTTTGCAAAAAGCTTTTAAAAACCATCAGGAATTATTTATTTGATGAAATGGACGATTAATGGCTCTATTTGTAGTATTTTTGTAACAGGAAATATACTAGTACTTTGTACAGGTACATATAAGCCAGTATAATTTAGAAAATTAAAAACTTTTAACTAAATTATTCATACATTTTATATACTGTTTCTGTTTGTTTATCAACTATTTGAACATTTTGAATATCTAATATTTGCTCAAAAAATTGAAAAAAATTTGCAAAATTCAGGCTAGATTAGATCCTTTAAAAGTTAGATTTTTAAAATTTTCCGATATTAATGATAGATAAGTGCAGGATTTTAAGAAATTTTTTTAGAAATTTGCAAAATTTAGGCTAGATTAGATCCTTTAAAAGTTAGATTTTTAAAATTTTCAAAATTTTCTGATATTACTGATAGATAAGAGTAAGATTTTGAGCAAAAAATTAAGAAATTGAGTTGACCTAGAGGTTTGAAACTTTCAGCTAAGGTTAAACAAGCAAAAGATATGAAAATTGATATTGGTAAACCAGATTCAAGGAAGTACCTAATTAAAAAATTTGTACAATTTTAGGCTTAGAAATGTGAAATATGACATGAAATTGTTAAAAAATGGATATATTTGAAATACAAGTTTAATTTCATCCATATTTTGAATATTGATTGGATTTACCCCTTATATTTTTTGTCTAACTTTACCTCGTAAAGTTTACCTCGTATTTTTTGGATTTATTTCATACACGGGTAATGTTAGACCAAAATTATAGGAGTAAATTCAACCAAAATAGGGATAAAATTTAACCGGAGTATATTTGAAATATGAGGATTTAAAACTAGTGTTTTTTAGGATATTACATAGTATCTGTACAGATAGTAGTAGTAGTATAGTATGAGACAATTGAATTTCCTTGAAATAAGATACCTACTATAAAATCTAAAATGAAATTTGTAACTTTATTTATGAAATTTCAAAGATCTAAGGAACACATATGCTCATGATACAAAAGGCTGATAAGAACTTACTCTTTTTCAATATTTGTCAAATTTACTACTAAAATGCTGAATAAGGGAAGCCTTTCAACTGGGAACTTTAATAGAGGATATAGAAAAAAGATAAGCTTTTTAAAAATCCGGGTTTTTTGCAAATTTAAGAGTACAAACCAAGTCAATTATAGAAATATACATTTAAAATGAATACATCATGAATTTTGTAGGTCTGTATTTTCTACTTGATTTACAAAATTGCCAAAATAATGGTAGGGTAGGGAGAGTTCGCAAAAGATTAAAGGATATCTTTGGGGCCTATTGGGCTTTCTGGCCTTTATGAGATTTAACATTGAAATTAGACCTGAAAGCTGAAGAAAGCCTTATTAGACAGTCAGTTGAACCAGTAGTTGTTCTTTTGATCTGGAATTTCTTTGAGAATATCTACCTCTAAAATATATAGACAATAAAAACTTCAAATCTAAACAGATTCGATTCTTGTGAAAATATGAAGTAAAATTTTTTTTTGATCAATCAGTTATCAGCTGAGAACAGATATCTTTAAATATTTTTAGAAATATTTGCTAAGTTTATAAAACGAATGGTGTCAAAAATCTGTACAAAAACTAGCAAAATTAACTCAAAATCTTTCTATTTTACTGAATCAGATTGCTTTTTTTCTTTTATTTCTATCCTACTATGTACCTATATGCTATATAGGGGTAGATTAGGGATAGTTTGGAAAAGTTTCACAATTTGGATACAGTTTTCAGATATATGAACTATTATTTTGACCGCTAATACATCTTATTGTGCTATCTCGAGATATCTTCGATATTCCCAAAATTTCACGTTTTTCTGAACCTAAACTAAACTCAACAAATTTTGTGTTAATTTCATACAAAGACAAAGTTAGACCAAAAATATATAGAGGTAAATTCAGCCAGAATAGGGATGAAATCAAACTCAAGTCTTTTCAAAAGTAATTCAAATATCTATATAATTTCTTCAAGAATTTAAAAAATTGACACCAAATTGAATAACAGAAAGTAAAATTTTGTAATTTTTGAAAATGCTTTGTAGTTGGGAATTCTTCAGCTATTTGCAATTTGTTAAAAATCTCAAAAAATTTGATGAGAATTCTGCAGAACGAGAACGAGAGCTAAAATGCATCAAGGACCAAATTCTATTTGCATTTTTTATAATTTATTTTTATAGACTGGTTCTTTCGAGTACAAGATTTTCAATTTTCAAAAAAATTTCCAAACTATTCCTAATCTACTCCCTATTTACTTATTGTTAAATTACAGTTAAAAAGTTCCTAGTTTCCCTTTAAAATCTAGGTAGGTAGTAGCAGTAGGTAGTATATTTAAAGAGATGAGTCAAGTGTATGAGTTGTACAGAACAAAGGGATTTTACTTACGAGGGTTCGCTAATGCATCGAATTTCGAATGCGCTTTTTTGCCCATACAATTAGATTAGCCTGAGAACAAATCTAATTTACGATTTCCTCCTTATTTCCATTATATTTCTACGAGTACATTATACGAGTACAGTTACAGTATGACAGAAATTTGGTCATAATCACAAAATTGAGCTCATCGAGCTCTATCAAAAGTCCAAAAAATATGGCAAAAATCTCAAGTATAAGTATCAGTAGAAATCCATTTGAAAATCTTTTTGAAAGGATATCTTAAGGTTATAATGGGCTTTATATGGCAAAGGCCTGGAATCCGAAGCTATCCTTTCATTCTGAAGATCTAAAAACATCTAAAAACTTCAGTTCAATCTCATAAAAATCCAGAATACTCGTATTTTTCATGAATTTTAGCTCAATTTTGTAGTAGGAGCGGGAGCTACCTGTTTATTTCTAAAATTTTGTAAATTTGAGAAAATTTTGATCAGATTAAGCCAATACTTGTTTGAATTTTATAAATATCTATTACACCTTGTAATGCAACTTGTATAGTTTAGTATCATTGCTTAGGTAGTTATAATGGAAATTTTCTGATTTTTACATATTTTTTATAGATAGGTAAGATACTAGATACTACAATGAATATAATTTATCCAACTTTTTTTCGAAAAATTTCCCCATAAGTCTAATGTATAAAATAAGGTTTTGAAAAAAGGCCCATAATTTCAATTTATAACCCTTTTAGCAGATTTTTCATTTTTTGTTGACGACAGGTTAAAAGTGCCCTTGCATTGTATCAACAACTGAACCTACTCATATTAGATAAAATATGATGGCCATATTTACGATTTTTTACGACCTTTCCTCGTTTATGACCCAGGGAAATGAAAACTTATTGACTTTTGCTACTTTCTTATGGAACTCTGAGCATCTGAGCCCTTTTTTCAAAATAACGATAATTTCAATTTTTGTTAAACTTGTAATCTAATAACTAGTAAATCTTAATTTAGTAATACTCGTAGATAAGGGTTGTGCAAATTTGTAACTTTTTATGATTTTAAACCCCATGAAATCTTATTCTTACTCTTAGGATTAGTACCCTACTAGTAGGTAAGGTACGAGTATAATTTATTTTTATATCAAAATGCTTTCAAAATCTGAATATTTAAGTTTCTTTTATGAACATTATAATATCTATGCATATAATGTCTATTATCATTATCAATTATCTATACACCAATATAATAGTACCCTGCTCGTTACGAGAAGGGTACCAAGTTATTTAAATTTAGACAAACTAGGATAAAATATTTTGGAAAATTTGGAAAATCGCATGCTCAGCTCGCAGTCTTAAGAATTTCAAAATTTATGATTTCGATTTCATATTCAATATCACATTGAACAAAGGATCTCTTCTGTTTTCAGGCCTTTGCATGTTAAACCTGGCCAGAAAGCCTATTATAACCCGAAGAAATCCTTTAAAATAGTCAATTTCGATTTAATCTCATTCCTATTTTGGTTGAATTTACTATTATATAGTTGATTTAACTTAACCCTTGTATGAAAAAAGATAAACTAGAAACTTTTCGGGCGAGCGAAGCGAGCCCTTACTATTCAACTTTGCTTGCACTTCTGTCTGTATGTCTGTCTGTCTATATGTCTGTCCAGAGGATAACTCGCGAACTACTGGACCGATCTTAACCAAACTTGGTATGGAGGACCCCCATAGGGAGGCGGTGTGCCTTTTTGACAAAAATTTCAAATTGCCCCATCCTAAGGGGTCACGGGGACCCTTTAAAGGTTTCGCCGGGACGATAAAATTATTTATTTAATAAAAATGATCCTTAAGGTCTGAATATTATTATTATTATTTTAAAAATTATTGCATTTTACTCGCAAGAAATGGTTATACATGCTTTGCTCGCCCAATTTATAATCAACTGCTAAAGAGCTGTTGATTAAGTCCTAGTTAGTTTAGGGAAGGTTAGAATATAAAAAAATCTTGGTTTAATTTCATACATCAAACAGGGGAAGAACAAATATAGGGGTAAATTCAACCAAAATAGGTAAGAAATTAAACTTAATAAGTCTTTCGAAATTTGTAATTCAAATTCAAATACCTATTCTGTATTATACATAATTGGCTAAAAAATAAAATTCTGAATCCAAATAGAATAACTGAAAGTACAATTTTATCATTTTTTTAAATATTAGATTAATATTTGAGAGCTTCTAAAATACATCAAGAACCAAATTCAAGGTGTAATTTTTTATAAATTTATTTTTAGAGACTTGTCTTGAAAAATGTTGAGACATGTGTAAACAAATGTTATATAAATCCTTCTAGGCCCTTAAAATGATTACATTTTATACATTTTAGAACCTCGTTAAGGGTTTTGTTTCAAAAATTGTTATAACTTAATCTAACACCTATCTCTGTGTTAAAAAGATAAAAAAAACCTATTAAAAACCTAAATTAAAAGCTTTTCTAACCAGTATGTATAGTAGGGTACTTGAGGGACCTTCCTACTAGAGAAACCTGACCTGAGTTAATCGGGAGCTTTTAAACAATAAGTTTGAAATTTCACACTTTTTTTCAAATTTTTTGTCTACCGTGTATCATGTTCAAAATTTTGATAAAATTTACAAGATCTTTCAAGTTTATTTAATAGGTATCCTTTTAGAGTATCAGTTCACAACAAGTGTCTAAATTTAAAATCCTTCTAAAACCACTATAGATACATTTCATTAGTCTTATCATCATGTGTGAGGTTTTAAATTAATTTTATCAGACTTACAAGAGTTCTAATAGGCCTTTTGTGTAGGTTTCTTTCAAACAGATAATAATTTGTCCTATTTCTGATATTAAATAATATAGGCTTTTTGAAGGATTTAACTGGCAAGTCAAAGCTAAGTTGTCAAAATTATTCCAAAATAAAATAAAAGATCTGATGCTCTTTTATCTAAATTTGAAAATTTATAAATTTGGCTCAAAAAAGTGACTAAATTAACCAGAAAACAAGGCTGGAATGACACGATTTCTTCCAAATGAGATTTTTATAAACTAAAAAGTTCGGTTTTTTCATGTCAATTATACATAAGAAGATCTTAATCGTGGCATATTTTCAAAATTTTCAAGTTTGAAAACCTAGATTTCGTAATCTATAAAAGCATAGTCAATGGTCGAACTTGAAATCTAGGATTTCAAAATAAAATTTTGAAAGAAATTTAAGCTAAGAATAAGTATGTCTAATCTGATATTTTGAGATTTCTAGACATTATTTAGGGCCAAATGTTCATCAATAATCCTTGATTATACTCCGTAATTATTTATTCAATTAATCCAATCATAGGTTTCAAAAAGCTAATGGATTTAAGAGCTTAAAATCCCATAAATAATAAGCAAATATAGCAAATACATAATAAATACAGAAATCGAGGAAAATGTGACAAAGTGATAATCCACCATTATGATAAGCCAAAAATCCCCGAATTATTATTACAATCAGATCCATAACTGTAGAAAACCCCGGATTTCGGATAATATTTATGACAATTCTCAATTTCTAATACTTTTATGACTTTGGTCAATATAACTTTCCCCATAATAATGTCCACAAACAGATATTCAATGATTACATTTGGTCGAGATTATTATGGTTATATTGACTAATAAACTTTGGGTCATAATTCTCAAAAAGAAATCTCGAAATCTGGGATTTTATTTCTCTCGAAATTTATGTTTTTCCAAATTTAGTGGCTTATTATTAGCTCGCAAAAATAAAGTATCTTACTTCAAAATTTTCAAATTTTTGATCAAAAGGATCTCTTCGGATTTCAGGCCTTTGCATGTTAAATCTCATATAAATTAAAAACCAGAAAGCTCATTAGAACCCAAAGATATCCTTAGGATTCGAGATACCAAAATCCAAGTATCTTTTTCAATATTTCAAAAGTTGATAATCGAGTTTTTGATTTTTTTCATGTGGTTTTATAAGCCTGTATGAGGACAAATGATAATGACAAAATCTCAAATTTCAGAACTTCCGATCTGTTTATATTTATTTATACAAGTAACAGAATACAACACAAAAAAAAGCAAATGAATCCCTCAAGATTAATTACCCAAAAATAAATTTATTTCATCCTTTCAATTCGAAATTCAATACAATTATTGTAGTAGCTTTCCCAGGATCTTTTCGAGAACCCCCTACTACCTCTTTAGAATATGCTTGATTTCGATACGCTCTCGGCCCCATTGGGGTGTAGGAGTTATAAAAAAGGTCATACTGTATTTTAGTCAAATATAAAAGTGTCAATTTCTGGAAAAAACCATCAAAAAATCAAAAAATGAGTTTGCAAAACTTATTTAGGTAGGGATTATTATGACTTTAATTAAAAAGGCTATTTCTTTAAAGGATCTATTCTGATTTATCATGTTAAACTTCACATAAATGCTAAAAAGCCCATTATAACTCCAAGATATCCTTTAAGCAATATAATTTTTTGATTTAAAATTTTACATTTTTAGCATTTCGAGTCAATTTTTGAGTTGTTTTAATAAACCTTTTAAAGTAGGAGACTAGAGAATATTCGTAAACGTTTTCGAAAGGATATCTTGGGGTTCTAATAGGCTTTCTAGCCTTTATATGAAATTTAACATGCAAAGGCCTGAAAGTCGAATATATCCTTTGGATTTTGGAATCAAATTTACTGAATTTGCAGTCAAACCCTAACCATATTTGGTCGTTTTTCTGCTGTTTAAACCTAAAATTTTAGTCAAATATTGAAATTTTATGCATTAAAAAATGTCTTGAGTAGTGTTTAAAGGATATCTTTGGGTTCTAATGGTCTTTCTGGCTTTTATATGAGGTTTAACATTCAAAGGCCAAAGAGATACTTTGGCTTTGGCAGCTTGTTTTCAGCTGAATAAGTTTTTTATTGGAATTTTTCTATCTCCAAATAGGTAGATGTAAAGATTTCCAAGATATTCTCAAACAAATTTGAGGTCAAAATAGCATCTGTTTCATTATAAAAGAGGTTATCCAAATTTCAATATTTTTACCTAATTATTCCTAATTTACCCTTATTACTCTATTTTATTTAAAATCACTCTACTTATTCGTAGTTTTGTTTTTTACTTTTTAACATACCTAAATGTGCCAAAGAATAAAATGATACACAAAAATTTGAGCAAAAATATCAAGATTTAGATATATAATTTAATAATTTTTGACAATTTGTCCGAATACAGAGAAATAAGAATATTTACAATATTTGTGCATTTACTCTATCCGAAAAAATATCGAGTTCATTATAATTATAATTTCGGTCATAAGTCATCTACGTACGCTCAGGCCTTATGCCTGACCTTATGCACACCTAATTGTCAAAAAACCCAGAGATAGATAAAAAAACGACAAAATAAAAGGATACATTTGGGACTTAAGTACCTACATGCATATAAGGCACTTGAAAATATCAATATAAATCCTCAGATCATAATCATAATATCATATTTGTAATGTAATTCACAACTTGATTTCCAAATTACAATATTTGTGGTTGTTTTTTTGATGGTTAATTCCATATCCTGGATTTCAAATTTCATATCTGGATTTGGGTAGTTTCGCGTGGCTCAAGTGTCAATTCTCAAATTTGACCACCGTCGATGATTCTTCATTTTTTACTACATACCTACTACTATATAGTACTAAGTTAAGTAATTGAGTTGATTTCCCATGGTTTTTCAGTTTTTTTAAAAAATCTAATCGATTTCATAAATAAGTCATTTTATTATACCCTAACCTAGAGTCTATTCTAATAATGAATTTTATCTGTAAATAGTAAATTTAAAATAGAATCTAGTATCTACTCTAATTCCTAATACTAAAACCGATATTTGGAATCTTAAATACTTTAGTACATATACAATATTATACCTCAAGACTCAGGTTCATATATGAATTTTGCATTTTGGCTGTTACCCAACCAGTCCTGCTAAAGTCTCAATGCCTCCTGCTAATCTTATCCTGCTAATTTAATAAAAAGGTCCTTATCTCACTTAACCTAACCTAACATAATCTAATCCAACCTAACATAACCTAACCTGAACTAATTCAACCTAACCTTAAAGTTAGCAATTAGGAAAATTAGCAGGAGAAAGATTAGCAGGAGCTATTGAGATTTTAGCAGGTCTGGTTGTATATTCCCCTTTTTATACAAGTTAAATAACTCGAGTATTATGGACTTTATATTTATAATACTAATTTTGGTTCCAATTTGTCACTTAATATACCTACGTGTTTGTGTTGAATACAGGCCAAAACTTGGTTTTTTAGAACTGAATTATATGAATAGTCTTTATAATTAGCAGCAGGATTATTGATTTACCTAATTTTAGTAAATATGTAAAAAAAAATTTCTTTAAAAACATTATTGTAGGTATATAGACTTCTCATTTTCCTTATCTATTATAATTATCAATTCAAAAATTCAAAAATTTTGAGATTTTAAAAACCAATTGGAATTAAAAGATATCAAAAATTGTCAACTCTTGAACATTGTAGGTATGTATTTTTCAATAGGATTTACGAGTACGAATTGGCAGACATTTCTTTCAAAAAAACCAAAATTTCTGCTTAATCATCCGATCAATTTGCTTTTGTACCTAGATATTATATGTTTGTACCTACTAGAAATTTGTACTTTTGTAGATTACAACAAATATAACACATTTATTTATATCTGATCCAAATGTAAAACTCCATATGGCTTACTCTGAAAAAAAAGTAATTTCGATAAAATACAAAACCCAAAAATAGCAACTATCGATGACAATCTGATCAGATATGATATCAAAAAAAGTGAAAATCTCCCTTAAATTTATCTATAAAGCCCTAAAAGTAGGATTAAAAATGGCAAAATCTCAACTTTTCGAATTTTGAAAAGTTTTTGACATTTTTTCAAAAAATGCCTAATTCTAACTTACCTAGAGGTTTGAAATTTTCAAAATTTATCAAAATATTTTGTATAATTGCCTATATATACAAAGTATATCCAATCTGATTCAAGTATGATTACTTTACTGATAGATTTACGATAGATTCATGTTATTTTTACCGAGGGTTCTTTATAAAGAATTTTCACCCTACCTTGCACTTGCATTGTATCCTATGCATATCAATGAGGATTTTTCTAAACTATCATTGAAATTAAATATATCATCTGTTAATAATCTCTTGTATCTTTTATGTACTACATATCAATACTACTGTGCGATATTGGACTCTATTTTTAGGATTTCTACATAGAAAGGAAAATAAATCCGAGTTTTGTACTTGAATTGTCCAATTGTCCTGTATGTTGGATAACAATCAATTTATACAAAAATATTCATTTCATAAAAGTTTTTCAAAAAAATCTCGGCTGAAAAAGCACAACCAACTGTTTCATTCAAATCCAAATTCAAATTCAAGTACCCAGCCCCAGTACCCTACTATCTAATAAATAAAGGCTAAACATTTCAGCGAGATTATATATTCAGCACTTGTACTTGTTGTTGTAGTAGGGTATGTATATGTAATGGAAATAAGTTTGAAAAATTTCAAGGGATAGACACTTGATTGACTAGTAAACCTTTTTTTATTCGACTCAAATACAAATATAAGTAGTACAAGGGGTTCAAAAAAGCTCTCAAATAATGAAATATTTTTAAATATTTTTAGTACTTTAGAGTCGGATAATGAAATCTTGAACCTAATCTTGATCTTAAAGATAATTTGTAGATAATATTTTGATTCTGGTATGAAAATTTTAGATATTTCCAATTCAAATTGAGTCTCGAAATTGAGATTTAGAAATTTTGAAAGCCTGATTTCGGATGAACCTATTGTTTTTAGGCCTGAATTTGAGACTACCAGTATCTTTATCTAGGCAATCTCTTGATATATGTATTAAAATTCTAAGGATAAGTAAAATACCCAATTTAGACACCTGTTTTAGGTGTCTAAATTCCAAAAACTCTTTCTAATCTGCTCTGATTTGATCTCATACCTATTTTGGTTGAATTTATCCCTATATTTTTGGTCTAATTTTACCCTTGTTTGAAATTAACCCAAAATTTTTCAAATCCTAATCTAACCTAACCTAACCTAGTCTAAACTAAATTTTTATAAATTTTAGTCTTTCTTATCTGTCCTTACCAGTAAAATGCCCTACCGAAATTTTAGAAATTGAAAATTTTGTCGAATATCCTGAACATTAATACGAGTAGCTCATTTTTTAGCAATATAAATATGCGAGCTACATTTACCAAATGGAAAAGTTTTGTCATGTCACTCTAATTAACTCAATTCGGATTTCTAAAAAAATGCAAACCCTACCTATCTCACTTTTTAGCCTGACATTCTCGTTTTTTCTTTTCAAAATTGAAACTTTTGTGGTTTTATATTAGTATTTTTTTTAGTTTTTTTCGAGTTGATAAATAAAATAAAAATTTACCCCTTTTTCTGGTAAAGATCTCTTGAGGATTGTGCGTCAAGATCCCTCGTGTCGTCTGTCTGTCTGTTTGACTTTCTCTAAAAAAGATACTTTTTGAAACAGTAATTATTGGAGTATTTATTTTAGCTTTCCCAGTTTAGATTGAAATGTTCAAGTACTTACTGCTATCTAGGTATCTAGGTATATTTTACAAAATGTATTATCATCTAGATCAATAGACTTGGTCATCAAATTGCCAAAAATTAGGTCAAAAAGTTTATCAAAAATTTGAAATTTGAAACTATAAATTGATCTATCTTTAAATTTGAGGTCAAAATATTCCAATCTGATTAAAAAGGCTTACAAAATATTTTTAATTTAAAATTTTTTTTTGAAAACCTTTGATTTCTAGGTATATAAAACTAGTACCTAATATCTAACAATTAGAAAGATTTCCAACTTTCAAGTAGAGATTTTTTGACAAAATTTCAGTTGAGAAGATGTCAGCAATTCAGATGTTTTATTTCAATCTAGTAGACAGTGCAGCAGTAGGTAAGGGAACTGGTAGATCGACAAGTGTCCCAAGGGTCCTCAATGGATGGACAAGTCAAACTTTTCAAGTTTTTCAAGTTTGAGTTGAAAATTATTGACTTTTATGTTGACTTTACGACTACATATACCTACATATAATATGTACATACTAGAGGTAGATTAGGGATAGGTAGTTTGGAAATGTTTTAGAAAAGACTGATTCAGTTTTCGAATGAATGAATCTGAAAGCTTGAGAATCTATCTTGCCTATCTCTAGAGATATAAAATTTTTAAATCAAATACTGCTCAAAAACAATCTGTCCTCTCAAAAACATTTCCAAACTATCCTTAATCTACCCCTACTCCAGTAGGGTACTTATAATCCAGTTTCGAGTTTGAAATTGTATTTATTTATTTATTTATTTTTGATATTTTTGATATAAAATATCTGTAGACTAGTAGTAGTTGGTACATTAGGTCTTAAGATTAAGACCTTGTTTTGTGGTCTATTTACCTTGTACACTAGAATCTAAAAACTTTTATTAAAAACTTAAAATTTATCAAAAAATATCCATCAATTTATCGAGTTAAATCTCAAACTACTACTCAAACTACTTTTTCTTATTTTTGATTCAAATTCTACCAGGGAATCTACCAGTACTCTACATATTTCTGCTATTTCTACTCGTAATGAGAGATTCTCAGAAATCTCAATGGATCTATTTCGGCTTTCAGGCCTTATAATCATGTTAAATCTCGTAAAAGAGGCCAGAAAGCTCATGATAACCCAAAGATAACCCAAAGATATCCTTTAGAATTTTATCATATTACATATTAAAGTACCAACCTACTTGCTAGAGTATCCTAAAAAGTAAGTGGTCAAAATCAGATACTTTAAAAGACATTTTTAATGGGCCTAAAGGTCAGAACCTTTGAAAATGACAAGATTTAGAATATTTTAGGATTTTAGCTTTATTAAAACTACAGACTTTAGACTTATACATACATACATAGGTACTTTAGTTGTAATCATAATTCCTATAATCCGATTAGTGCCTGTTTTTCTTTCATAATGTAATGTGTAATAGTACCTACCCTTACTACTAATGTAAATAAATAAAAGGGGGACTTAAATCACAATAAAGGGATTGTAGTTGAAGAAATACATAAAAAGAGATTTGTGGGAAAATGGGAGTACTTAAACAGCAGGGGCTCTCACTTTTTCTCTCAATGAATTCAATTTTGCTCTTTTTTTTACTCATTTAAATCCCTTGTCTGATATCTCAATATGAAATTTTTCGAATTTTAATTTTGATAGATATAGAACAATTGAAATGATTCTAATCAAGTACATAATTGTAATTATGTTTAGGTATACTGTACCTACTATAATCGTGTTCAAAGTTCAAAGTTCAATATCATTATATAATTACGATACCTAAATTCTAAATACATACTTTAAATATAATTCCAACAATGCAATTTCAAATATGAGAGCATTTTATTTATTTATTTATTTATTTATTAGCTTTAAAGTTATATCATTCAACAAATAATATGCTGTTTTCCAATGAT
>JAQIXA010001793.1:0-21893 GCA_034699045.1 Nanhermannia cf. coronata Gr-Ori-00579
GACACGATTTAAAAATATGTTATAAATAGCAAAGTTGGAGTATAAAATGAGGTCTTTTCAGATTTTTATTCAGATTTAACTTTGAATTTTTTCCAGGTGATTCTCAATGGAACTACTCTTCTTTAGATTTGAAATCATTTTTTAGTGAAATTGTCCAACATTTCCATCAAAATAACTCAAATTGAGCTCAAATATCTAAAAAGATTTTTTACATTTTGACCCATTTGATCAATTTTGAAGTGTTTAAATTAGGACACTTAAAGCTTAATCTTTCAAAAGACCCAAGTCTGATTTCAGCCTTATTTTGGTTTAATTTACCCTTTAATTTTTGGTCCTATACCTTTATGAAATTAACTCAAAATTTTCATAGTTTAGTTTAGGTTAGACTAGGTAAGGCTTGGATTTTAAAAGATTTTGGTTTAATTTCATAAAGAGATAAAGTCAGACCATAAATATAGGGGTAAATTCAAACAAAATAGGGATGAGATTAAATCGGAGCCTTTTTAAATCACTTAAAAGCCATTTTACTATTAAAATAACTAAAATATCTCGAAATTTTGATGGTAGTTGTTCGAGGCAAATGAACCTTTGAAAAATATTTTTGCCCAAAATCATTCTGTTTTAAACCTTTTTGTGAAACCATCAAAATACCTCAAAATAATCAAATTTTTACAAATTTTTCTCGAATTTTTGATCAATTTTGAAAGTTTATAGGTACATTATATCAGTATAGATATTAAGTTAATACGAATTCAAAAAATGTATTTTTTGTAACTTTTAGGAACCCTGAGACAACGCTGTTTTATTTCACTAGAAGATTTTGAGAATATTACCTTATCCACGTAAGTTGACACAAAAATAATACAAAAATCCTAAACATTTTCAAGTAAAATTTTGATAATTTTTATAATTTCTAAAATTTTGATGTGGTAAAGAGCGATAAAGCCCTATTACTCAATGAGAGTCCCGAATTTATCGTAAGCCTACCAAACTTGAAGTTTTGAATTTTGAGATGTAAAGTTTTGACAATTTTGATTCTAATCTGTAACTAATTGCGAATTTATTTGTCCCATCTGGCTCTAATAAATTTGAGCTTTTTTGTCTATACTATATTAGAATACTTATGGTATCTGTATGTTATAACTAAAACCACGATTTCTGAATTATCAGATCCGATAATTTTGGCTCTTATCTTTGTAAATTAACCGAAAATGGCGAGTCTTAACTGCCTGTTTATGTGTAACAAGCTAATTTAAGAGTCTAACTTTGTCACTAAAATCCATCTAAATGATCAAATACTAATTTCATAGATTTTATCGCCAATATTTCAAGGTTCTTAAACCCTTTCTAGCAAGTAAAACAAGTAAAATAACCCGAAAAAAATTGATTTTTATAGAAATTTTACTTTTTCTGGGCTATTTTGTCATTGAAAATCAAATCTTATATGAGAAACAAAGGTCTAAAGGGAACCTTTAAAATGCCAAAAGTGGAGTAGTAGAGAATTGATTTTGATTTTGGGGAAATAATAATGAAATCTTATCGTCAATGTGATGGAAATCGAAAGAGAAAAACAAATTTTCTTCGGGTTTAATGCAATTAATGCATAATGCATTGAAGTAGTGAAGATAAGCACGAATTTCTATCAAAAAAAATTAGATAAGTTAATTAGCTCGAGAATTCGAGATACTATATTTAAACAAGTAACAGTTCAAAAACTCGAAAATAAATTTCAAAAAATCCTAGAAATTCAAATTCAAAAGTTCTGAGGTAGTTTAGATTCAGATTACAAAATCTCAAAAATATTTTCAAAATATTTGAACTAAAAGTTATAACAGTATTACTATTGTTTTTTAAATAAAAGTAGCTCAATTTTGGTGAAATTGAGTCAAATTATGGTCATAGGGGTAGACTAGGCATAGTTCGAATAAGGTTTTGTAATTTTGATACTTTTCGACTTAAACTGTTGTCATTTTTACCTCAAATTTGAAATTATCTGGACTATCCTTTGATGTAAATTCCAGATCAAATGGATAGTGTTTCAGTCGAATAATATGTCCAAATTTCAAATTCGTTGCCAAATTATCTTTATTCTACTCTACTAACCAGGTAAATTGAAATCTGGACGAAAGCTACTCGATCCCATCATATTAAATGTAAAGTTGAGATCAAAAACTACATTTTTGGATAAATTTCTTTGGACAATACGGATAGCTACTGACCTTAAAAGGTCAAATGAAATGCTAAAACCGTAATTTTTTGGTCTGAATTTAGTCTTTCGTATTTCTAATGTATTACAAGCATAGGGAATAACATTTCATTTGACCTTTAAGGTCAGTATCTATCCGCATAGGCCAAATATTTTGCGTAAAAATGTTAATTTTGATCTCAACTTTCCATTTAATATAATGGGATCGAGTAGTTTTGGTCCGAGATTTCAATTTACCTGGTTAGTAAAAGAGACAAAATTTGCAATTTTTGAACTTTTACTTGTAAGAAAATGAGAATTTGACAAGGTTCTAGAAAAATCCTCAACTAGTAGTAGGCTACTTTTGTACCCTACTAGTAAAACGTGCATTCCACACTAATGGCATTATTATACGAACAAGATTTTTTTTTCTCTTTCAAGTTATAATCCAATATTAAATAAATACGCTAAAAATCAATTACTAACATAACCATACTACTACTACATACTAAATACTAATACAAATATCGCCATGTACTTGTACTTATATATACTAAAACTTGCTACCACTAAAAGTTCATAAGAGTCCATGTTAAACTGGCTAATAATATTTTTTTGTTCTTTTTTTAATGAAAAAAAACTTAGGCCTTTGTCAGCTTACTTTCGGACCCAAGAAACGGATAAAGACTACATTTGCTCGATGGAGAAAGATAATGGTAAGTTTCATTTTAGAAAAATTTGAGCTCGGTTTTATAAAAGAATTGGGTTTAATTTCATCCCTATTTTGGTTGAATTTGACCCTACAAATTTGGTCTAAATTTGACCTAAATGTATGAAATTAACACAAAACTTATTTTAGTTTAAGTTAGGTTAGGTTAGGTTTAAAAAAATTCACACAAGGGTAAATTTAGACCAAAAATATAGATGTAAATTCAATCAAAATAGGGTTGAGATTAAATCGAAGCTGTTTTACTTTGGTCTGGTTTCCATTAATTAGTTTTCCAAATCGATATGTTTACTTTTACCTAATAAAAATTTTAAAAAATTGATCAAAAATTTGCAAATTTGCAAATTTTTTGGTAAGAAATGCAGCTTTAAAATCGAAATCTAAGATTTCAGAATCAAAATCTCAGATTTCAGAAATTTTTAATGTCATTAATGAGAGATTTTTGAAGTTGAAATTATTGAAAAATATCTCTTTAAAATCGCTTTAAAACCCAAAATACAGAGAACATTTTACTTCGATGGATCTATAAAGTGTAAAATGACAAAATTTGAGATCTAACTAAACTGATTGGATTTGCATTTAAGATTTTTTTCAAATCTGTAAAATTTGACCGAGCTTTTCAGAGGATTTTGAACTAGACATTTTTTTTACAAATTAAAATTAAAAAGTTTTTCACAACTTTGAATTCATTAGAATTAGAATTAGGTATAAGAGAAATGCAGTATGAGTCTAATTGTAAATGTTATTTCTTGACCCAGAATACAAATGATACAATTTTGAGCAAAAAAAAATTCATAATAAAAAGTGTCTTTAACTATCCGGAAAGCTCGATTGTTAATACATATAGGTATTTAACAGATTAATTTACAAAATATTTCAATGTCAAATTTTATTAAATGTCTCAAAAATTCCAAAAAATTTCAAAATATTTAGATATCTTAGACTTATTCTTTTACTATTGGCATATATATGTATCTAGGTTTAAATTATGATTTACTAGGCTTTAATCAACTCACTAGAAGTTGATGATAAATTGTGCGAGCAAAGCGTTTGAAAACGTCTCAAGTTACCCCATTTTTCAGGGACAAAGGTCAATTTTCTGGTTAAATGGGCGTCAAATTCGGAATCTCCGTCATTGACTACCCCTTAGGCCACTTAAACCTCATTTTTGATTTTTCTCATTTGATTAATATGAGGAACCCTTAAAGGGTCCCAGTGACCCCAAGGCGTGAGCAATCTGAAATTTTTTTCGAGCATGCATAACTAGACCCTAAAAGCGTCCTTCATGCCTAATTTGGTCAAGATCGGTTGAGTAGTTTTTGAGTTATGCCGAGAACATACAGACAGACAGACGGACAAAGTGCAAGCAAAGTTGAATAGTAAGTGCTCGCTTCGTTCGCACAAAAACTTGATGGTAAGTATCTATCAGCAGAGGTAGATTAGGAATAATTTGAATCATTTTTGAAAGGATATTCGGGTTATTTAATAATGGAGTTTCTGGCCTTTATTTGAAGTTTAACATAACTTTTTTTTGTCTTTTTTGTCCTGTTTGTCCTGTCCTGTTTGTTTTTGTATGTATCTTGAGATGCCCTAGATATTTTCATAGGTTAAAACTGTTTCATCTGAAAACAGACTTTCCAAATTTACGGGTTAATTTAACCCCTAAATAATATTTCTAAAAATTGAACAAAATACACAAAGAAAGTGAAATATTCGAGCTAAAAAATGAATATTTTGAAAAGCTCCATTTCTAAAGTACACTTTTCAAGGCCTGTTTTCCCAGGTAAGGTTTTGAAATTCTGCAGGTCCTATTTATTCTACTACGAGTAGGAGTAGTAGGTATTAGTAAATATTTGAAGTTTTTGGGAGATCAAAGTTTTTTACCTTGAGTTTGCCTTTATAGTATTAATACTAGTATAGAATAGGGTATCTGTGTATTTGAAAGGGGTCTCCAAAGTACCATTCAATTATGAGACTTGAAAACTCGAACTTTCCAGCTTTTTTCTTCTCCAGCTCTAGAATAAGTACCTGTGCAAATAAAAGAATATTTCTGCTTTCTTTCTCCAGAAAAAAAAATCTCTTTTTTTGGCCATACTATTCTGCTGGAATCTATAGTCTGGATATCCCATTCAATTGAACCCACCTGAGACGAAAAAACATCTGTCTATGTCTTTCATTTTAGTCGCAAATGCGGGACTTGACTCTATTTTTCCAGTTTTTTTCTAATTTTTCTAGGGGACATTGTTGACATTGTTGTTCTTGTGTCATCTATAAATTACTCCAAAATTGTTAATTATAAAGTGCAATAAAGGTGCAAAGAATCATCGTAGAATTTAGCGATTTTGATTTTTGAGATTTAACACAAATATAGGAATCTAAATGTCTATTTTTCTTTCCAATTTTAAATTTTAAATCCTAGTTTTCCTCCTTTTAATTAAATTATGAAATCTCGGATTGCAAAATTGAAAATATTTTTTATGAAAAATACGAGTAATGATATCTTGTTATTGAAATTAGCCTTCGAGATTCTTGTCTCTAAATAATATGCAGCTTGCACAAGGCTTATCTTATGACTTATTTAAGGCTTATTATTGAAGAATAATGCCTATTAATATTAATCTAAAAAATTGCAAAAACCCTCTTGAAATTCTGCTGCTATTTCCAGGTTTCAAGGTCGGTATTTTGGCCAAAAAATAATTACTTTTTTGGTCCATTTAAACTGAAAAGTAAATAAATTTTTTGGTATGAGCCATGCATGGCATTTCATGGATTTTGTGTTGTTGAAAAGTCGTATATCATAGTGTTGAAATATTTATTAATGGATTTGTCTGATCAAAAAGTAAACCACAGATTATATGAATAAAATACCCACACATTCTCATACATACAATGCAATGGTATGTTAACTCAGGTTATAGTCTATTGGTATAGGATATTATTAAGTCGGGATATTTAAAGGTTTAGAAAGAAAACAAAGGGCACAAAGGGACTTTCCTTCAAAAACTCAAAACAGAACAGAGCAAATAAAATATTAATATTCTGGTCTGAGCCTCTACTCTCTAGGCCTAGGCTGTCGGAGGATTATTGTGCTCACTTTTTAGCTCAACTACATTACATATAAGAGTGAGACAAACAAAGGCCTATCAAAAAGTCAAAGGATTACTTCACTCGAAAAACCTTATAAATAAATTTCACAGAAGAAAAAAAAGTCTCACTCAAAAAAAGCTTATCTATTCATACAAAATATACCCAAAATACAAAATATTTCTGGGCTAAATACGCTTGTCACAATCTCAAATTGCTCAAAAATCATAATTTTTTCAAAAATTTTCAAAAATCTAAGGTTTACAGACACAGACTATTGCTCAAATTAAATGAAATATTATCGCCTAAAAAAGCAAATTGAAATTTTTTAAGGACATAAAAATTTAGTTTATAAGGTCCCGAATTCCGAATTTTTGGTTTTTAAAAAATACAAAGTAGATACATACTCCGAGTTGATTTGTTTTTTTTAATGTTTAATTTCATCTCGATTTTGGTTGAATTTACCCTTATATTTTTGGTCTAACTTGACCCCTGCAGTATGAAATTAACTCAAAAATTTAGATTTAGATTAAATTAGTCTAGGATTTTACAATATTTTGTGTTAATTTCATACAAATTCAACCAAAATTCAACCAAAATAGGGACTAAAATCGAAGCCTTTAAAAACTCATTACTGATAATTTTTTCTAATTAGGTTTTGTACTTTGTACGATAGTATTACGCGTATAACTACGAGTAGATTAGAGAGATTTTTGTAATCTTTTACACTTTAGAATACGAGGAAAATGTAGAAATTTTGAAATTTCCAACTTTGTATTGTATTAGACTAGTACTGTAAAGGGGCAAGCCTTACTTGTCTACACCAGACCACTTGAAATGATTGATTTTTTCAGGAAATTGAGTTTTTGTAGATATTTTTCAAAATATTTACTGTGTATATGGATATATAGTGGTAAATGTAGCTTATATATGAAGTAATTGAAATTATTTTATTTTATTAAAATATTTCAGGAATGCATACTTGCAGGGATCTTCCACCTACAAAGTACAATGGAGAGAATTGCGAGCTCAGAGCTGAACCTGATTCCCTAAATATACCAGTTGTAAGAAAAATCAAAAAAAAAATTCAAAATTGTACAAACTTACAAACCTGTTATTTCGTTACCAAAAACTTCAAAAAACTGAATTTTTATTTTTTCCAAATTATCATTTTCAAATGAATACAAATCTTGTTGTAAATTTTTGCCAAAATTTACAAGACTATATTTGTAAGAGTCATAAAAATGTTCAAAATTTTACAAAATTTTTTTTTTAAATTTCCAAAGGTGAATGATTCGGGAACTTTTTGTATCAATTGGAATTCATACTATAGAGATTGTCGATCTGGCGAGAAGAATCCTTTTCAGGTAAAATTTCTTAAAAAAATCACTTAAAATCAGTAATTACTTGTGATTAATCTCATCTCTATTTAGGTTGAATTCACCTCTAAATTTTTGGTCCTAACCTTATAGAGACGGTCCTTTATACATAATATCACCCTTATATAGGAATTTTATGTCTTTAGACCCCAATATTTGATTTACAAAGTACTTGACAAATGACAAAAAAGTCAAAATTTCGAAATTTTTAAGACATTTTTTCCAAAATTTAGGTATTTTTCTAAGGACCCAATAAAATCTCATCCCTATTTTGGTTGAATTTACCCCTATATATTTGGCCTAACTTAACCCATGTATGAAATTAACTCAAAATTTTAAAAATTTAGTTTAGCTTAGGTTTGGTTAGGCTAGGATTTTGAAAAATTTTGAGTTAATTTCATACAGGTATAGGGTTAGACCAAAAATATAGGAGTAAATCCAACCAAAATAGGCGTGAAATGATTACAATATGAGCAAACTTAATAAGAAAAATTATAGACATTTTTAGAGTGATTTTTGACTTTTTAGGGAGCCATTTCCTTCGATAACATCGGCCTAGCCTGGGTAAAATAAACCTAAATAATCTGTACTAGTACAAATAACCAATAATTTAACCAAACTTTTGATATTTTTCTTAGGTGGCTATCTTCCTTGTCATATCTTTAGAGGGTTGGACTGACATTATGTACTATGTTCAAGGTATTAGAAATCCTATAAATTTTCAAAAAAATGTATTTTTTAAAAAAATTCTGAATTTTGTAGATGCCCATTCATTCTGGGATTGGATTTATTTTGTACTTCTCATCGTTGTAAGTTCAAATATTCAAATTAGGTCAAAGATCGATAAGCTTTAAATTCAAAATAAAAATTTCGATATTAAGGCTTAATCGGTGAGCCTTATTTATCCTTAATCTACTTATAGAGTTGATAGACAGTAGCCTAAAACTGAAGGTAATTTTTAACTCGAGTCTTGAGGTTTAAAAAATTTTCAGAGTATCTTGTACAAATTCAGATGACTTGATTCGCCTTTTTTCAAATTTTCTGTGAAAATATCTAAAGAGAAAGACTTCAAAATTAAAGCAAAATTAGGCTCCAGTTTAATCTCACCCTTATTTTGGTTAAATTTACCCCTATATATTTGATTTAAATTTAACCCTGTATGAAATTAACCCAAAATATTTTAAAATCTCAACCTTATCTAGAATAAACTAAAAAAAGCCTGGTTAATCTCATACAGGACAGAAGTAAAGTTATACCAAAAATATAAGGGTAAATAATTAGGGAAATTAAGCAGAGTTTAGAACACCATCATTTCATCTATAAAATTGAATTTAACAAACTTTTGATTAAATGGCAAAAAAAAAAATTTCAAATCTACATAATTTTGAATTATTTTAACCTGAAATTGGCTTGAAATTTTGAATAGGTAGGGTACTATTATTTTACAAAAATCGATGAATATTAGTAAACTTCTTAGTAAATGTTTCTATAAATACAGATAGGTATACTTTCAGCCAAATTACTCTATAATATAAGGTACCTACTGCAAGTAAATGTAGCTTACAGTCTGTACATTGAAAGTTTCAGAAATTTTTGCCTTTGTTTTGTGGAACCTTATGTATGTTGGTGTTGAGGATTTTGTGATTGATTTTTTTTTCGGTTTTTTTTTGCAGATCGGATCATTTTTCATGATCAATTTGTGCCTGGTTGTGATCGCGACTCAATTCTCAGAGACAAAAAAACGTGAGCTCGAGCGGATGCGGATCGAGCGAGCTCGCTTCACCTCAACCTCAACTTTGACTGCACTTGAACACGCCTCTGTTTACTCGGAGATTGTCAAGTAAATACAATTTTTTGAGCTTTCTATTTAAAATAAAGTAATTTTTTTGGTTGAAATTATAAAAAATTGAAATAGAAAAACCAACTTTTTGAATTTTTGGTCAAATTTTGTCATTGAATTGTGAAAATGGCATTAAAAAAATTTGATTCTTTTGCTTAATGCGAAATCGATTTAAATACAAATGTATTTACTATCTATGTATTTGCAATAAAGATTATTTTACTCTGGGTCCATGACTTAAAATTGCAAGTCAAAACATAGCATGACAAAATATAGCACGTAAAACTTACCAGGTTAAGTGGAATCGCTGACCAAAACTATTCGATCCCATTATATTCAATTTAAAATTGACATCAAAATCAACATATTTACACAAATTTTTTTTTGGATAATACAGATATAAGCTACTAACGTTAAAGGTCAAATGAAATGCTAAAACTGTTACTTTTTAGTCTGAATTTAGCATTCATATTTCTAATGTATTATAAGTATAGGGAATAACATTTTATTTGACCTTTTAGGTCAGTAGCATTGGCCAAAAATTTTAGGGGAAAATGTTGATTTTTATGTCAACTTTACATTTAATATAATGAGATCGAGTAGTTTTGGTCTGCGATTTCAATTTACCTGGTTAGTAATTTACTGATATTAACCTAAGCTGAAATTTTATATCAAAATTTTCAAGGATGATTGGTCATTGGATTCGGAAGGCTCGTCGGAAAGTTCGACGTCGTTGGCGAAAACATCGGAAGAATGCAAACGGGGACCCAGAAGGTCATCAGATTGACCTCTCCTCTGTTCGAGGGTCTCGACATGAGGAACTTTTGAAATTAGAGGCGGGAAATTCCCGAACAGGTGGACTCACCTGCCCACAACTACTCGCTTTAAGTGGAGCAATTAATGCACTTCCTCAGGTCAGTTTTATACCCAAATTTTGTAAAATTTAGCAAATAAAATAATTAGGTCAATTATACAATTACATAGATCATAATTCATAAGAATATGATTTAAAATTTGATAAGACAATAAATAAATATACTTTCTGGTTTCCTATACATTTTGGTTATTTTGCAGATTTGATCTTTTATCATACAGTTCTTGATTGAAACTCATCAAAACATGATCATAATTTGGCTCAAAGTTTGACATTTTTGCAAAAAATTTCAAATTTCCTCCATTTTAGCAGTAGCCTTAAGAGACTTTAATGGTTTACACATGCCATTATAAAAGATTGCAATATGTACCCTACTACTACTAGTACTGCTATGTACACATTTTTGTAAAAAAATATTTTGTTTGTGATAAAATTTAACGTCGCCCAAAAAACCATTTTTTATTTTGGTAATTTTTTAATAACTTCTTTAGGTAAATTGAATCCATTCGAATTCGTGTAATTTATAGTTGTTATTTCAAAAAAAAATGACAAATATTCGTATTTTTTTGATAATTTCAATAGAGTATATAGGGTAGTGTAAAACAATTCAAGTGTTGTTTATCTCTCAAGACTATCAAGAAAAATGTGCTCAAATTGGAAACTTTTAAGATTTTCATTATTCATTTTGTTGATCATGTTCTGATTTCTGATTCTGATGGACAAGATTTTCAAAATTATCAACCCAAATATAATATTGGAAATCGTATAAAAATCTTGCACATACACAATATCAATCTTGAGTAAATTCAAGTATAATTATACACAGAATAATGCCTTTTCATATTAGAAATATGATCTAAAAACGAAAATATTTAAATTTCTCTAGTACTAGTATAAGTATCTATGATTTTTACCTTAAAGGGATCTGCCAAAGTCATGAATTTAAATTACCTACACAAAGATTTAATTCTCGATTTGTCTCAATTACCTTGATAAGTTCTACTTATGGGTAGCATATGTCACTAAAGACCCGACAGGGTAATTAGTACAAGTGAAAAGTTAATCCTAGATAATCGGCTTACTTACTATAAGTACTAGTACTCTAGTAGTATATATCAGTACCTATATAAGTACTACCATAAGTACTAGTATCTATAAGGGTATATGTTATAAGTACTTGTACTTAGAAATTTTGTTAAATTTCAAATAAATTTAATATTTCTCTGCTGGTTTTAATGTGAGATTTGACATTTTGGGGAAAGTCGTAAAGAATTTGGTTTAATGGGAAACCCATAAAGATTTATGGGCTTCCTTCTGCCTGCCATTTGGATCTTAAGTGTCCCTCAAAAAGATATTGTTTTATTGAATTATCCTTTTTATTATATTCTACTGTACATACCTATACTAGTACTTACGATTAGTACTAGTAGAGATTTAAATTGAAAATGAAATATTTAGTTTTATAGGATTCACTCAGATGATATTTTTGTCATAAAAAAGATTGAAAACCTATTTTTACTCTCCTCATTATCATTATAATATTATCTAGGTCTTTCTATAAATGCATAAGAATCAGAATGGTCTGGACAGCATAATATTGGCTTTAAATATGATACTAGTTCGATTCCAGTTCGAGATCAATCTGTATTTTTATGCTTTTCAATCAAATATCCATGTTTTACAGTAAATATTAACAGTAAAATCCCTTTCAAAAACACTCGTAACGTTTTAATGTTAATTTAAAATTTCTTATAAAGTTAAGGCCGAGTATTGAAATTTAAAAGTTTATTTATATCTTATAGGTGGCGTTGGGTTCATCACAGGTTTCAGGTCTTCCAGACTGGGCAGAGTTAAGCCATAATCTTCGTCGAGGTCAAACTTTGTCTCTAAGTGCCCCACTTCTCACCCTCACCCCACCGACTGACGAAGGTCAATTTTATCAAAGTCAGGCTGCTCACAGAAGCTCCAGGCGGAAAAAGGATTCGATTGAACATGAGGCTCTAGCGGGATCAGCTGAACCTTCAGATGTCGAGGAGGATGAGTGGGCTGTAAAATCTCGAGGTGACACGAAGGACCTGGGCCCTTTCAGACTTGCCATCCGTAAAATGGTCGAGTCTATTTTTTTCCAGAAAGCCATACTCTTGGCCATTCTCATCAACACACTCTCAATGGGTGTAGAATATCACAATCAGGTTTAAAAACTAATTCCAATTTGTTTTTTTATAAACTTATCTAATGCGAATATTCTTACATTTTTAGCCCGAAGAATTAACCACAATCGTAGAAATCTCAAATTTCGTATTTAGCGCAATATTTTTTATAGAAATGCTCGTTAAATTAACTTCGTATGGAATTGTAGGATATCTATCCAATGGTAAGCTAAACACAAATTTTCAGAGTCAAAATTTTCGACTCCTAATAAGTCGATTTTTCATAAAACAGACTAACTGTGAGTATCCTACAAAAATTAGATTATATGACGCCTATTTAGGTGATTTGAGCAAAAATTTTAACCATTTTTTGGCAATTTTCAAGTAGTCAAAAATCAACCAGAAAAATCGCATTTTCAGCTCCTAATAAGTCAATTTTTCTTAAAACAGGCTAATAAAGAGAATTCTACGAAAATTAGCAAAATTGTCGCCTATTTAGGCTATTTGAGCAAAAATTTTGACCATTTTTTGGCAATTTTCTTGTAATCAAAAATCTGCGAGAAAAATCGCATTTTTAACTCCTAATAATTTGATATCCAACTTTTAGTTAGATTGTCTACATTTTTAGTTAGATTGACTACATTTCAAAATCTAGGATTTCTAAATTGAAATTCGAGATATATTCATAAGACTATACATAACTATGTATAAGTATTTGAATGATGAATGATGATTGATAATTCAACTTTTTATAATTTTTGCACTTTTTTGCAGGTTTTGATGTGTTCGACGGTGTGATAGTGATACTGTCAGGTGTAGAAATAATGCAAGGTCTCATTTCCGGTGAAAGTTCATCAGGTGGTGCCCTCTCAGTCCTCAGGACTTTTAGACTTTTAAGGATCCTCAAACTTGTCCGATTTTTACCGAATCTTCGTCGTCAACTTGTAGTCATGTTAAAAACGATGGACAATGTCGCCGTTTTTTTCTCACTACTTATTCTATTCATCTTTATTTTCAGGTACGTATCACATTTTTTACACTATTACCCTATAGGACTAGAATAATTAAAGTAATTACTTTTAATCAGATTTTCAATTCGAGCTTGATTAGAATTTCATTTTTTACTACTTATAATAATTACCTAGATTCTATTAATTTTGTAAATATCAATAGTACGAGATTCACTTTTTAGTTTTTTTTAGCAAGATTTTGGTTTTTGAAATTTGGATTTCTGCTCTCACTTTTTTATGTAAAATTATAGAAACATTTCAACTTTCAGTTTCTCAAAAATCTTCCAGAATTATCAGTATTATGAAAAAGCAAATTTAAGCCATTTTCATTTTCAGCTTAAAATTGAGAGCTTTTTTTGATGGGATTAACCTTAGAATTTCGGTTAATTAATTAATTAAAAAGATAGTAATTTGAAGTGAAAGTAGAAACCCAATTGTCTCGGCAGGGAAACCAAAGTCTTATGGGTAAATAACACAAGTACATTTGGCTAGAAATATTCATAAGTATATACTTTAAGTATACCTATACTAACTAATCTTAAGTTAAAACTAAAATTTTCAAAAACTTAAAACTTGCTTCAAAATAAGCAAAAACTGCACACAAAGTTCTACACAAACTTATAAGCATAGTAGTGTAATTAATTATAAACTTAATTAAAATACAGTAAAGAAAGTATCTTATCTTGAGCTTAAGTAGAAGGCATTAGATACACAAAGATATGCATTACTATCAGTACTTTGAATATAAACTTAATAATGATAATATTATGATGATTAGATCTTAATAAGCAGAGTACTAGTACAAAAAATACAGATTTTTTAAACAAGAACTTTAAATAAAATTCAACCGCATGTCGTGATATTTTGAGTTTGTCTTTTTAATAATGTATCTCTAGCTCTTGTTCAATTACTAATTGTAAGTATTTTGAAATTTGAAGGGTTCTATACTGAAAGAAAAACCTTTAATTTCTCATTTTTTGAAGAATAATCGGAAAAAAAGCCAAATTTGTGTTTTAGGATATAAGGGTATACGACGGCGTGCTTTAAGATTTTAAAAATTATACTTATTTTATAACTTAAAAACTGTATTTATTTTTAAACTTGTAAATTTTGACTTAAAATAATTTCAGTTCCGTTTCGTATGCTTTTATTTTGTATAAAATTATGAGTGGTAAAATCTCAGATAATTTTAAAAGCACTTTTTGCATTTTTGTCATAAGGTCAATTATCTTGACCAAAATATAGGTAGATAAGTTTATTTGGAATAACTTATTTGGAAAATATTTTCAAAAGTTCAACAAAAAATTCGTATATCCATTTAAAAAAATGTCTGAAAATAGGTAACTACTAACATATGAGCTAACCGGAAACAGGTAAACTGAAATCGTGGGTCAAAACTACTCAATCTCTTATGTTAAATGTAAAGTTGAGATCAAAATCAACATTTTTACACAAACAATTTTGGGCAATGTGAATGGTTATTGACCTAAAAGGTCAAATGAAATGTTATTACATTGTAAAACTAGTTACTTTTTAGTCTGGATTTAGTCAAGCATATATTTAATGAATTACAAGCATAAGGAATAACATTTTATTTGACCTTTTAGGTCAGTAGCTATCCTTATTGTTCAAAAATTTCTGCTCAAAAATGTTGATTTTGATGTCATATTTAAGCTTAATATTAAGGGATCGAGTAATTTTGACCCGCGATTTCAATTTTCCTGGTAAAAGGTCAAAACGTTATAAAAAAAAGAACGTTATTCCAAGATTTTTTAACATGAGTTCTTTAATATAAGGTCAATTATAAGGTCAATTTCCTTTCTTTATAAGAAAGGAAAAGTTTGAATTTTATCTGATTTTTCTGGTTTAGAAAAAATTAAATTACAAAAAAATGCTTTTAAATTTTTAAAATCTAAAAAACATGTCGTGGTACACCCTTGTTCATAATATAGTGAAATTTTTTTGTAGTTTGCATTTATTTTTCTTATAGAATAGTCTTGTACTTACTAAAACAAACTCTTGTTAAGTACTGCTGCTGGTATTGCAAAGTATGATATTTTTGCAAAAAACGTAAATCAACTTTGACCTGGTTGAAATTGCTGTACATTTTGCATGAACTAATTGAATTTACTATTTGTAAGCTAATTATTGGTCTTAACTTGTATACACTATTGTAAATCCTCATTTTTTCATTTCCATTTTTTTTAGCATCCTGGGTATGAATTTAAAACAAGATTTTTTAATCAAAATTTCAAATACATTTTTCCTATCTAATTTTGATTTAATTATAATTTACCTCTAATTTAAATGGAATACTTGAAGGGATGAGCCTTTTCGGTTGCAAATTTTGCGTAAAGGTGACTATATAAATATTTCAAAAATTTCTCAAAAATTCGAAATATTGTATCGCTTTATAAACCAGTCAAAAATTGTGTTAAATTGTGGAAAAATTTGTGGCAAATTTTTTTTAGATCCCAGATAGTGATGAGATGATTTGCGAAAGAAAAAATTTTGACACTTTACTCTGGTCTACAGTCACTGTCTTTCAGGTTCCAAAATCCAAAAAAAAACACACTAATTTCTATATTTCCATACTAAATTATACATAACAATGTACATAAATACACACAGAAACCTAACCACAATTTATAACCTAACCATATTTATCAGAAAAGTTTAAAATCCTGTGTAAATAAATTCTAAATTCTAAACTTTCCCCATAAAGTACCCAAGTACCTACCCTTAAGATTAGAAATTTGTTTCAAAATCCAAACCTAAAAAACTAATATTTTACTATCTGTTTCTGTATAGTATTCCAATGACCAAATCCAGGGATTATTAAAATCTTACAAAAAGATCCTTTTCGAATGATAAAACGTATAAATTTCTTTAAAAATACTTAAGGAATCATCAAAGTACCCCACATTTTGACCAATTATAGGTACAATTATCCTCAAATTTTCAGGAAATAATACAAAAAATCTTGAAATTATAGTCAAAATTTACCATTTACCATTGAATTCACCCCAATAATCCCAAGAATGTACCCAAAGAATTTCTAGAATTTTCCCGAAATATGACCCTCTAACAAACCTAATCTTAACAGGCACTGTGCAGGTTACTAACCTTAAAAATTAGAAAAAAATGGTCTCAAAAAATGTTCGATTTGATTATGCGAGAATGTTCATGTAAAGTTGTACCCCTTTTTTCTAGAGATATTTGGTGGATCTCAGTTGACCTATAACTTGACCTAAAAACTTTAACTTGACCTTGAATTAATATATCTGTTATATTATACCTTACTTGTACTTGTACATGTTTTGTCAGTTTCAGCTACAGTATACATCTAATAAAATACATATTATATTGCAAATGGCAAGCAAGTGTCTAATTGGATTGAAAATTGAAATTGAAATCGTGCATTAAAGTTCCCATTTTACCCCACAAAAATCCAGAATTTTGCCTGTCTATTACATAATACTTAAGTACTATTGTACATATATATGGTACTTGTACTTATAACCTACCTATACTGATACTTGATACTTTTAGGTACTTATAATAATACAAATTTTTCGATTTTCTGAATTTCTGAGGTGAAACAGACCATTATAAATGACAGCCAGAGACAAGACATATTCATTATTTAAAATATACTTTTTCTGACAGAATTAGACATTTTCATTTATTCATTAAACCGATTTATATCATTACTTATTACTTATACTGTAGATACTTACCTAACTTAATTACAATATTATATCAATATCAGAATCATTGATAGAACCCATTTATTATACTTATCATATACTTTTTCATTTACTTACAATACTTTTAGTTATTTCTCATTTGTTCTAAGCTATTTATCTCTCTATATGTATTTTTAAGTAGACTAGTTTAAGTAGTTTTTGATGTCTAGTTTTGTAGCTCATTTTTCATATTATTTTTATATAAAAATATCAAAATTATCTACACATCTTTTTGCTACTCTGCATCTGTAATATGAGTTATGATATTTTGGAAAAATCGTCAATCATCAAGTATTCAAAATCTCAATTATAAGTATAACTATCAAAGTATAAGTTTCAAATTTTAAAAATTGACAATTTTTCTGAGACTGTCAATCTTTCAATCAAGTTCTTGGACATTATACAATATAGGGCAGTTTACACTTTTAGGATTTTTAGAAAAAGACTCAAAAATTTAGACATTTAGGAAAGTATTTAGACTTGAGAGTAGAAAAGGGTTAAAAAAAGCTCGTTTTTAGGGCATTTTTAAATTACAAAATTCTAAAAAAAATTCTTTGGGGCTTTACAGCTTATTAGGTATGATCATTTTCGGGGGTAAATTCTGCTCGGTAAGCTAAAAATACACAATTTTTTCTAATTATCATGTATTTTTTAGGTTTATATAAAATCTAAGATAAACTAAAATGTAACTAGATACAAGTACCCTAGTCTAGAAATACGAAACTTTTCAAATCATGTAGAAATCGCCAACTTTTTCAAAAGGACTTGGGTTGATTTTGGACCCAGAAGAGAGTATAATAAAGGTTACATATTTCTCATTCAAAAGACTTTTAAAATTAATATTTAGGAATGTATTTGTTTCATAAAAATTCGGTTAACTCAGATAGTAAAGGTCAAAGGTCTCATTCTTTATAAAAAATGAGAATTTTAGATTGTAGATTTCAACTAACCCAGAAGGTTAAGGGTCTACTGTTAGAGGAAAACTACTGTCAGAGAACCGTACGATACCGTCCCGTGTGGTAATGTATCCAAATATTTCATAAAATGAGTATTTTAATAAAAATTATCAAATTTTTTTTATCAAAAATTTTTTTTTAAATTTTTCAATATTTTGAATCCAAACTACATTTTTACGAATGAAAATTTTTATTAAACAGTTTATTGTTAATTGAAATTTAGGTATATCAATTTTTTTTTTAGCTCTTTTGAATATTTAATGAGATTTTATATCAGAAAACCGTAATACTCTCTGGGCCCAAAATCAAGAACTACTTAAGATTAGGTTTATGTCCTTTCCGTTTCTTAAAATCTAAAAAAATTCATAAAACTTGGAACTGGTTATTTCCAAATTTTTAAAAATTATATACAGATATCTGTAAATCCAAAATTTTGAAAATTTTGAATTTTTTGCCCAGTTTAGGTTAGGTATCTCGATGTTTTATAACAATTGCCTAATTGTTTAAAAAAAAATTTAAAGGGTACGAGTATCTTTGAGTTATAAAGGGCCTTTATTATAAGGTTTATCATGGTAAATGTCTGAAATCCGAACTTGTGATATTTCAGCATTGATAATTTCGAACAATTTTTAAGTATATATATTCGGATTTCAGGTTTTTACATGCTAAACCTCAAAGGCCCAAAAGCCCATTTAACCTAAAGATATCCTTTAACAGGTTACTAATCAAATTTAGGCCATTTTTAAATAAATATCATTAGTATTAGATAGATTAATAGACTCTATATAACGTTTTTTTTAGGTTCTAAAACTACTCTGTAGTTCAATTTTCAATAATAATTATAGGAATTTCTAGACCTAATCTTAATAACAGCATATAGGCTATTTAAGTATCTCTAAATATGCTCAAAAAATTTCTAAAAATTCTGCCAATTATCGTAGAATATGTGCTGCGATCCTCAAGATCGATCTATCAGATGTGATTGTTCGAGAAGTAATTTTAACTCACTACTCTGGTCTACAATTACAGTAATAATTTCTCTAAAAATTTTGTCTCGTTTTTGTCCTTGTACTTACTCTATTATTTGTTATTGTCTCTCTAAAAATTCTTTATGTGTGTGTCAAATGTCAAATTTTAAATTATCATAAAAATAACAAAGTGTTTTTTTTATTAACTTTATTTCAGGTTTTCCAGGTAAAAAAAAAGCTATCTACAGAATAATAGGTTCACACTTGAAGGGTTCTTTATTGTCATTTACCATTTGTCTTATTATCTTGTAAATATTTTTATGTTTTCTGACTTGACCTACTCATACATACATATGATTGAGATGTAGAATAATGGACTCTTTGTAGACAATTTTTGATAAAAAAAAAGTGCAACACTTCAGATGGTAAATCCTACCAGACTTTGTCCATCAAAATCTAATCGAATTTAGACTTGTCCCCCTGGGGAAATCAACTAGAATGAGAATAAACATAAAATCAAGACTTTATTTTAGAAATATACCTAGTACTGTTACAATTAGGGGTAGATTAGGGATAGTTTGGGCATATTTTGCCATTTAGAAAGCATTTTTTCGAGATAAAAATCAACATTTTTGCGAAAAAATGTGGATTCAGACGAAAATTTCGGCTTTATAAATTTCAAAATTTTTCAGAATTATCCCTAATCTACCCCTACATAGGATTGGAGTATAACTAACCTTGACTATACTTTAACAAGTAGACCACAATATAATCAGTACTTGAAAACTTGACTTTCAAATTTCCCCAATTTTCGAAATCAATTAATCACACAAGACTCAGCCGACCGTTTCAAAATTAATTAAGAACAAAAATAAAGTCTGGAACTTTGCTGGAATTCTATACTACTCTATAAGTATTTCTGGAATCCTACTATACTTGTAACTTGTAGTATAAAATACAAGTATTTGTCACAAGTTGCAATTTTCTGCCAGAAATCACTCGAGATAAAATTAATTAATTAATTACCTTATCAGATCAGAGACTTACATCAGTTTTAATGATTTACTTAACTTACTACTTACAAAAATTCAAAAATACTTTTTGAAACACTAAATATCTCGATTTCAATCTTTATTTCTAAGATAAAACATTCTTGGTCATTTTGGTCAAATTAAAAATTGTCAAATACAGACATAAAATCACAAAAAAAATTCTGGCTATTTTTACAAGTAGGGTACATACATAAATTTGAGATTTTTTCTCAATAAGGGCTTTGGTTCCAAATTGTTATAAGATTATAGAAAAAACAATAAACTGAAATCCTGGTTTTGATTGACCCAAATCAAGGTTTAAAATCTCAAATATACAGCAAAATATAGCAAAAAATTTCCAATATCTGTTTTTTTTACGCATTTTGAGTAAATTTTTTGGGACTTTTTCTCAGTCTTTGATTCTTTTTTGTGATAATTTGTCATAAAATATATGAAAAAGCTCAAATCCTGGTTTTGATTGACCCAAATCTAGGTTTAAAAGCTTTCAAAGCTTTCAATTTTGTCTTTATTGACATTTTTCTAAAAAGGCCAAGTTTTTCCCAAATCCCATATATTTACATAAATTAAACAGGATACACTTTTTGGGTCAAATTGAGTAAAATTTCTTTGTACTTTTCTTTGTACTGATATCTTCCTTAAAAGGATCTAGTAGAACAAAACTTCTCTATAACGTATATAGATTATACAGATTATAACTAGGAGGATATTAGACCCTTGTTTCATTTGATTTAATTTAAGTTTACCTTATACCTGTCAAATTTAAGACCAAAATAAAGTCAAATTATAAGGTCTTTATAGAGAAGTTCGACTGTACAGTCGAGTCTTTCTAATTATAGAAGAATAAATAATTTAAAGAAAGATTTCAAGATTTCTTCAGACTCCTTATCTTATCTTACATTACAGGGATATATATATACAGGGCTAGGTTTGTTTTAATTTCAAGGGATTAATTTCCAACCTAAGCTTTTACTTTATTTCTGGAAAATTCAAAGAAATTTCATTTATTTTGTCTCTGATTTAATTTCATCCCTATTTTGGTTGAATTTACCCATATATTTTTAACCAAAAATTTAAAAAAAATCCTAACTAAACCTAAACTAAAAATTGGGTTAATTTCATACAGGACTAAAACAGTGGTAAATTCAACCAAAATAGGGCTGAAATTAAATTTGATCATTTATTTTGGCCAGAAAAAGCTCTACTTTTATACAGTAGCCTACTTTACCTATAGAAATACCGAAATATATGAATTTAACTTGCCCCCTTGGGGTACCCTGTATGTATTCTGGTTTAATCTCGGCCAATTACATCCAAATATCCTACCTTGAAGTAAATCCACATTTTTAATCCTTTCTTCACCTAAAAAACCTATACCTATAAAGAAAAAACACATATTTATGCACATGAAACACAGAACATTTTCATTATTTTTTTGGGGGGTTTACGTAATAAATGGATTTATAGATTTTGACTCAAGAAGACTGGAATATAGTGCTTTTCAACGGGATGGAGAAAACCAGCCCTTGGGCTTCACTCTACTTTGGTAAGACAATAATATTATCATTCAAATGAATCTATCAAAATTTTTTGGACGATTTTTCCAAAAATGTATAAAAGTTTGACTTATTTCAATAAAATAAAAGTTTGTCCCAATTTTTTTTATATGAAATATCTAGTAGGGGTTGATTAGGGATAGTTTGGAAAGGTTTTAAAATTTGGACAGACTGTTTACTAGGATGAATCAGGTATTATTTTGTCCGGGATTTGTGCATAGTGCATAGGGAATGCCAATACCTTGTTCACAGCTTTTGTAGTGCTATACTATACGAGTATCTTTGCAAAATTTAGCCTAAAAACTCGATTTTGATAATGATTTTGGCAAATCTCACTGCTAACAGCTCCAAAACTGAAGCGGGAAT